>JAYMTB010000605.1:0-13411 GCA_036897585.1 Francoa sonchifolia
AAAAAACTTTCAAAACACTAGGGATTTTTTTGCAAATTTGAAATTATTTGAGATTAGTGATATTACTTGAGATTAGTCTACTAATATAGCGTAATTGCACTGATCTGAAGTAATCCAAAGTCGCAAAACATAATCGATTCCCCTATATTATAATCGATTACCTATTATTTGAGTTGTAAAAAATATAACTAAGAGTGGAACGATTACTACTATGATGAAATTACAAATTTACCCTTCCACCAAATTAACCATGGTTAGCATTATTTTAATATTAATTTTTTTTATTTTTTCAAAAAAAAAATTAATCTTTTTATATTACGTGAAATTACTTTTTTGCCCCTCCCTTTTTTTACTACACACCCGGTGTATACAAATGGAGCCCGTGGGAATCAGAGTCACAGACAGAATGAGAAAAATGGAATCATAATCTTCCTGTTTTTGATGTTCATTGCTGCTACATTTTTGGTTAATGGGCAGCTTCAAAGAGGTTTGTATGAGTTCATTTAATGGAATATTGGGTATGTTTTTTATTGATGGTGAATGGGTTAATGACTAATTGTTTGATTAATTTTTCATGATTTGTGAAGTTTCTGTTGGGTTTTGAGAACACCATTTTGATGAATTGTTCAGTTTTCAATTCTGATTTTGATTTTGTGTAGGGTTTAATAGCATTGACTGTGGGTCTCCAACAAATTTCAACTATGTTAATGAAATTTCTGTTTGATTATGAGAAAACCCTTTTGATTCCGATTTTGTGTAGGGTTTATAAGCTTTGATTGTGGGCCTCCTTCAAAGTTCAATAATTATGTTAGTGAAATTTCAGTTTAATTATGAGAAACCCTTTTGATTCTGATTTTGTGTACTGTTTATAAGCATTGATTGTGGGTCTCCTACGAATTCCAACTATGTTAGGGATATTTCTGTTTGATTATGAGAAAGCCCTTTTCATGAATTTGTCAGTTTTCAATTCTGGTCTTGTGTAAGGTTTATAATCATTGATTGTGGGTCTCCTTCAAATTTAATTATTTTATTGAAGTTTCTGTTTGATTATAGAAAACCCTTTTGATGCGTCGTTCAATTTTCAATTCTGATATGGTGTCTTGTTTATAAGCATTGATTGTGGGTCTCCTGCAACTATTTTAGTGAAATTTCTGTTTGATAATGAGAAAAGCCCTTTTCATGAATTTCTCAGTTTCGAAATCTGATTTTATGTAGGGTTTATAAGCATTGATTGTGGGTCTCCTACGAATTTCAACTATGTAGATATTGATACCGGGATTAGTTATTCTTCAGACCAAAGTTATATAGCCACTGGAATCAACAGGAATATTTCTTTGAAATATGCATATCCAAACAATCCTACACTTGCAATTCCCCTTTCGGATCTTAGAAGTTTTCCTCAAGGAAAGAAGAATTGTTACACGTTAATACCCGCTGTTGGAATTGATAGTTTAAATTTGATTAGAGCTACGTTCTTGTATGGAAACTATGATGGAGAAGACAAGTTACCCGAATTCGATATCTATCTTGGTATTAATCTCTGGTCCACGGTGAAATTCAGAAATGCCTCTGATGTCGTCACTATAGAGATTATTGTGACTGCGTTATCAGATGCTACTCATATTTGTCTTGTGAACAAGGGTTTGGGAACTCCTTTTATATCGGCATTAGAGTTTAGACCACTCAACAGTTCCATTTATAACACCGAATTTGGGGCATCTGCTTCATTAGTACTTTTTGAGAGATTCGATGTTGGTTTGCCTAATGGAACTGGTCGGTACAAAGATGATGTTTTTGATCAGATTTGATCCTTCTACAACTCTTCGTCTTGGGATATGATAAGCACTTCTATAGGAATTAATAGTAATGATAATGGCTACAGAGCACCACAGGAAGTTATTCAGAGTGCTGTTACACCGCAGAATGCTACTGAACCCTTGGAACTATATTGGACAACAGATGATGCAAATTCCGAGTTTTATATTTATATGTACTTTGCTGAAGTGGAGGAACTCCGGAGAAATCAATCTAGAAAATTTAATGTTTCTTGGAATGGATCTCCGTTTGTTGCAGATTTCAGTCCTCGTTACCTCTTCGCAGACACAGTATCCAATTCAAAAGCCTTGGTGGGAAAAGAACATCAAGTTTCTATTTATAGAACAGGGAGCTCATCCCTTCCACCTCTCCTTAACGCTGTTGAGATTTACATAATAAAACGGCTGGATGAATTGCCAACATTTAGTGAAGATGGTATGCCTTTTTCTTTTTCTATTTTCTTTATCGAGCTTTTTTTACTTTGAAATTGACTTTGAACGAAGTATTCAACACACCAAGCTGAAGAAGTTGAATGTGACCCAAAACACTAAAAAGAGATTTATGAATGTTATGATGGAATCTAGAAGCAATTATTTCAGAAATACTTTATGAAAGCACCTCAGGTCTTATGAAAGCACTTCAGGTCTTCCATGGAATCGAGCATACTATTTCTCATTTTCCCAAACAGTAATGCTACTGTTGATACGAGTCTTATGAATCTTTTAAATATATACAGTTGATGCAGTCACGAATGTCGAGAAAGCATATCAAATTAACAAAGCTTGGGTGGGAGATCCATGTGAACCGAAGAATTATACTTGGGAAGGTATCAAATGTAACTACAATGGTTCTGTTCCACCTAGGATTGTTTCCCTGTGAGCTTTCTCTTTCAACTCGTATAAATTCCATATACTTCCTCATAATAAATCAGTAGTATTAGCCTTGCCTTTACTTGTGAGTAGGAACTTGACATCAAGTGGTTTGAGGGGAGTCATAGCTGCTTCTATTGCCAAGCTCTCAGCACTGGAGTCCTTGTAAGTATATTTGTGACAGGTTCCATTCATCTCGTTTAAGGAAATGCGTGTTAATAGTTTCATAGTATTTCAGGGATTTATCGAACAATAACTTAACTGGACCCGTGCCAGAGTTTCTGCAAGAACTAAAATTTCTGAAGTTCCTGTAAGTTATAAGGTTTTATGAGTGCAACGATACATAATATTTTATAAAGACGAATAGCTGTAACGAAAACCGTGTCGTTGATTTGCAGGAATTTGAAAGCCAATGAGTTATCAGGTCATGTTCCATCCGTGCTCGTTCAAAAATCCAAGGATGGATCACTGACATTAAGGTTTGTTAAACATGGTTTTCCTATCTGCAGGAAATATCTCTATATCCGGTTTATTACTGCAAATTTTATTATGTTTGACCAAATTTTTGTTCTAGTGTTGACGAAGAAAATCTATGTAAATCGGGTTCATGCAAAAAAAAGAACAATAAAAGTACAGTTGCCATAGTCGCATCAGTATCAACAGTAGTAGTTCTAGCTTTCGTGTTGATAATCATTTGGATACTAAGAAGAAAAAGGAAAATGGGTAAATTCCTATTCTACTTCTATTTCCATACAATGCCCACGTAACACGTTTAAAGTATAGATAGTAGCAGTTGGACGAGTGGTTCATGCTGATGAACATACAAAAAGTTTCGTAAAAGTTTTGGAAAGGAAAATATATTTTGGACTGTAGTTTCTGCATTGTTCCGTTTAATAACAAAATTATATTAAAATGTCGGTAATGCCACAGTGGTGATTGCCAAGAAAAAGGGAAGCTCGGTTGAAACGAAGAAACAACAGTTCACTTATGATGAGACTGTAACCATTACGAACAACTTTAAAACTGTCATTGGTAAGGGAGGATTTGGGACTGTATATCATGGCCGCATGATAGATGACACACAAGTCGCTGTCAAGATGCTATCTCCGTCATCTGCTCAAGGGCCTAAGGAATTCCAAACAGAGGTTTGCCAATTAAAATTATGCAAAAAGGATATTGTTTTGCCGCGGGAAAGTACTAATTTAATGAAGTTTCTTGCGATCTGCAGGCTGAGTTTTTTATGAGAGTGCATCATAGGAATTTAGCATCCTTCATGGGATACTGTGACGATGACAACAAAATGGCACTTATTTACGAGTACATGCCCAATGGAAACCTTAAAGATTGTCTTGCAGGTATCCATATACTACAATGTCATCGATACCGGTGTCTCAATCTTGATACCACCAGGAGTTTTATGTGATATTTGTGGTTGTAGATAAAAGTTCAAATGCCCTTAGCTGGGGACGGAGACTAAGCATAGCAATAGATGCTGCTCAAGGTTAGGATATTTTCACTTTTAAAAGGATAATGCTCATGGGCATCACACGTGATTTTATCAATCTTAATTAGTACTAATTGTGGACCACTAATACTGGCGTGCAGGCTTAGAGTACTTGCATCACGGATGCAAGCCACCTATAATACACAGAGACGTGAAATCAGCAAACATCCTGTTAAGTGAAACTTTGGAAGCCAAGATAGCCGATTTTGGCCTCTCAAAGGCCTTGAGTGATAGTCATAGTCATGTGCTAACCACAGTCATGGGCACAACCGGATATCTCGATCCAGAGTACGCTATTATAGCTTCCTTTTCAAATGTATTTGCATTTCGCGGACATTTATTTGTAAAAGTGAATATTGTTTAACTTGTTCAGGTACTACATTTCTCGAAAATTGACTGATAAAAGCGACGTCTACAGTTTTGGGGTTGTTCTTCTCGAGCTAATAACAGGCAAACCAGCAATCATAAAAGGCGATGAACGAATTCATATTCTTGAACTGGTAAGTCAAGAACTTGAAAAGGGGGACTTAACGACAATTGTAGATGAAAGATTGCATGGAGACTTCGATATAAATTCAGTTTGGAAAGCGATAGAAATAGCAATGTCATGCACAACTACTTCTTCGATTCAAAGAGGTTCGATGAGTTTCGTGTTATCGGAACTAAAACAATGTTTGGCCATGGAATTGTCTCGAAATCGAGAAACAATGTCGGAACCAAGAACAGAGGTATATATAAAATCTTATAATACATCTGAAGTTCATTCCATGGATTCTGAATCCATTACTGCTCCATCAGCAAGGTGGTGATGATCCAATATCTTTTTGTTTGAATTTATCTTTTTTTTATTTAATTTTCTTTCTAGTTAGGGTTTTTTAGTTGTGAATTTATGCATATCGGATATGAGTTTGTATTTTGAGATTATACTTCATAGAATGAATAGTGAATTAAATACGAATTTTGTTTTGTGTTTTAGTCAATATGTTGTGCAATATGGAGAATCAGCACTGCCCTGCCTTGCCCGCCCGGACCAAATGTACGGGGCGAGACCTGTTTTATTAAGGTCTAATGCCAATCCCTAGTCCATGTCCAATTCAAATTTCAATCTCAAGCCCAAGTCCAACTCAAACTCCATGCATAAGGCCAAGCCTAATTCAAATTCAAGCCTAAGCTCAATAAGATAGGAGCTAAGTAGTTTAGATGTTTTAGATATAGGATTAGGGAGCTTTAGAATTAAGATTAGTTATTAAGATGGAGAAATACAAACAGACTTAACTTGTAATGAGAATAATAATAGTAAATAAGCATTTTTTTAGAGAGTTGGGGTTTTGGGTTTGTTAATGTAAAAATAATATGAAGCCAATCATTAATATGGGATCACACTTTTGTATGTTGACTCTACTTGAGATCAAATCTCTACTTTTGTATGTTGACTCTACTTAGATATGTGTCCGACAAAAGTGTTGAATCATCCACTTAAGAGGATATTTATAATAGTAGACAATGGGGACTCAAATAGGCTTGGACAATTAGTCCAACTAGAAGCATCATTTCTCGTAAAATCATTTTTGTCCGTTTAGAAAACCTAATCTCTTTAATTGATTATCGCTTGGTCATTTGTATACAGGAGCTCAACATGAGATTTTATTATTACGGACTCTCTCGAGTACATTTTGAGTCAAAGCAGCTATCTCTCGTGTCTTAGACAAATTTATACATTCGAGCAACTTAACCCATAGCCTTTTTCACTCAAGCAGGAGCGGGAGTGTTACCCTCTGCTATGGAAAATACTGACTTGCCTCAGATCGAGTTTGAATGGATTACTTTAGATTTACCACCCAAAAACTCAATTTACCAATAGATAACAATTGAACCAAATTTAAGCAAATAAATTCAAAAAACAAGAGGTGGGCTTGGATGGGCTTTTTAAACTTATTGGACCCTTATGAAAAAAAATAAGCCCAAGTCTAAGCATTTACAAACCCAATTGGCCCAGAAAATGGCACGCATGCACCGCACGTGTCACGGTTCTTCCTTCCACCTGTTGTGCCTCCCTGTCTTCTTCCTCTTCCTGTTCCTCTTCTCCGTCGTCTCTCACACACCTCATTATTTTCTAACACCATACCCATTCTCATCATTTTCTCTAAATTGATTCAGTTTCTGTTTTGTCGTCTCAAAATTTCCCTGTTTTCGGTTCAGATTTCACTGTTTTTGATCGAAATTTCCGATTACATTAAATACAGCATGCAAATTCCACACAACCCGTTTCGTCAAAAACCCTAGATATTCGAATTAGGGTTTTTCGAAATCAAACCAAAGGTTTCGTGATTTAGGGTGTTTTTAGTGTAATGAGCGTCGATTCTTTTAATGGCTCAAACTTCTTGGTATCTTCTCCGTGTTTTCATTTTCAGTAGCTTCATCGTTTTCTGCATAAAGCCTTGTTTTTGTGTCGATTCATTTGGTGAGTTATCGATCATTGACTTTGATGTTGATTTGTTTCACGGAGATTATACGCCTCCATCGCCACCTCCGCCTGCCTCTCCGCCTCATCCTCCTTCGTTATCATGCGAAGATGATCTTAAAGGAATAGGATCGCTTGATACTGTGTGTCAGCTTAACTCTAGTTTGAATTTTGCAGATGATGTGTATATAGAGGGGAGGGGTAGTTTGTACATTCTTCCTGGTGTAAATTTGAGCTGTCCGATTAAGGGTTGCTCTATTACAGTTAATTTAAGTGGGGAATTTAGTTTAGGTGGAAATGGGTCAATTATTGCTGGGATGGTGGAGGTTCAAGCTTGGAATGCAAGTTTGCTTGATGGGTCGGTGATAAATGTTACTGGATTGGCAGGTGCAGCCCCGGCTCAGACTAGTGGGACCCCGTCAGGTGTGCAGGGTGCAGGTGGAGGACATGGTGGTCGAGGTGCTAATTGCTTTAAGGATGTCATGAAGCCACTGACTGAAGAGTGGGGTGGAGATGCATATTCTTGGTCTTCTTTAGATGAACCATGTAGTTATGGGAGTAAGGGTGGGACAACTAGTAAAGAAGAAGATTATGGTGGGGAGGGAGGTGGAAGGATTTGGATTGAGATATTGAGTTCAATTGAGGTTTATGGAAGTCTTTTGGCTAATGGAGGTGAAGGAGGTGTCAAGGGTGGAGGAGGCTCTGGTGGCAGCATTTATGTAAAGGCTTATAGAATGTAATGATTCCTCCCTTTACTCATTTATCTCAGAAGTTATATCATCTGTGCTTACTCATGATGACATGTCTAACTAAAATTGTTTTTATGATTTTATTCATCTGTCATTTCGGATTATATAATTTGATTTTCAGTGATAAATGCATAACTTTAGATATTTCACCTGTGGATGTTGAAAATATACTATGGTATAGACACTCTTTATTTGCATTTATCTGTGAATGGGAATAAAGTCATAGCAATAATGTGGATATGTATTGGTAATAGATCTACCAAAACTGTAGTGAAAACTAGTTAGCAGTGAGTTTCTTGGAGGCGTTCTTCTCTCACTTATTTTGAGCTATGCATTTCATGGTTAAGTAAAATTTATAGTATTGTCTGGAAGTCACTCAGAATTTTTCACAACTTACAACATCCCACTGTGAAGAGCAGGGGTGGAACTGGCAGGATAAGTGCTTCTGGTGGTAATGGATTTGCTGGAGGAGGTGGTGGAAGAGTTTCCATCAATGTCTTCAGCAGGCATGATGACACGGAATCCTTTGTTCATGGTAAGTGTTTTTAACCAAAATTTTATATTTTTCCTCAAATGAATATATGCAAAGTAAACTAGAGTAAGAAGGTTCAAGACCTTTATAAATGTTTTCTATGCAAGATACTGATGGTTAGTTTACAATAACTATTTATGTTACTTAGTACTTACTACTCAGTCTTCCTTTTCAATCAATTTCTCTGAAGGAGAAAAGCTGCATGCATATGTCCCCATCTGACATGTAAATATCCATTTCTTATTACATAGTTATGTTCTGTGACATTGTCATCATCGAGTTAATTTGAAGGATTTTTTTGGCAATTAAGGATAGGATATGTGGTGTACTTCTTGACTTGAGTTTTTTTTTTTTTTTTTTCTTTTTCTTTTAATCTCAATCCCATAATGCATGGATATAAGAGCATTGTGTTTAATGGGCCTGTTGATTCTGATCCTTCCATTTCCTCCAGATTTCCCAATTTCCCTTTTCTATCCACCGGTTCATTTGTATTAATCTAATCATTCTTACAAATGCTCCTGCATAATTTATCATCAAAAGCTCATTGTATTGTTGCAGGAGGGCGAAGCTTTCGTTGTCCTGAAAACTCAGGTGCTGCAGGGACGTATTACGATGCTGTCCCCAGAAGTCTTTTTGTCGACAATCATAACCTGTCAACTGATACCGATACACTTCTGTTGGAGTTTCCTAAGCAGCCACTTTGGACAAATATTTATGTTCAAAATCATGCAAAGGCATCTGTTCCCTTGTTCTGGAGCCGTGTGCAGGTAGTTGTAGATTTCAACACTGTTACCCTATTTGAATATTGTTTGATGAGTATTTTGTTTCCTAGATCAGGATTAATATTCTGTTACAAAAATGCTTTTTTTGTTCACCATGATCAACATAAGGTTCCTAAAGGTAATGAAAGTTTTTTTCATTTCTTTTCTCTTCCCTTCCTGTTTCATCCAAGCCTTTTATCTGTTACACTTCTCGCAGTAGTTAAGTTTGGATTTTTCTTACTCTTTTTGAAAACGTGTGCATATATCACATAAAGTCACTTGCTTACCTTTTAAGCTGCAGGTCATAATAACAGAATATTTTATTATTCTGTATTAATTATTTTGAGGCTTTTTTTACCCAATTGTTTCTTACTTAGCACTTGGGATTGAGACTTGTGGACATTGTATTTGGTAGATTCGAGGAACAATTCATTTATCTTGTGGCGCTGTTTTGAGCTTTGGGCTTCAGCAATATGCATCGTCAGAGTTTGAGTTATTGGCAGAAGAGCTTTTGATGAGTGACTCAGTAGTCAAGGTATGTGTGGTAGCAGGCACTTTATTTTGATTTGATTGAAATGAATATATGTATATACCATTTACATTTCTATTTCAATGCTATGAAATCCCACATTAATCTGTAACATGCCCTCCTCTACCTTCTCCCTTTGATGTAGGCACAAATTATAACACATGTTTGAGTAAAATTGGGCCAGTTGTTGATCGATGGGAGAAACCACATCACATTCAACTCGACATTTTCTCCATTTTATTTTATAATGCTTATATGCATATTGTCGACTTTCTATGTTTATTCCTATGCTCTTGTGCGTTGCTACCTGTACATTTTTGCTCCAATATAATTGATGCTCGTTCTTTTCCTTTCTGAGGATGTTCTAATGTGAGTCTGAATAAGAAATGTCGATCATGTGTATATTTAGAGTTTCATCTTCATCTGTTGCCTCTCTTAATCAACTCTGCTGAATGATCCCCCCATCTCTAGCCATTAATATTTCTGCTTAATCTTTGATGATTGCCTCTGTTTATATATAATGAATGCATTTTAATTCCCCATTTCTAGTTTAATGCTTATGATGGATTGTCATTATTATATATATTGATATTCTACGTTTACTAATTTCAATTATTTCAGATATATGGAGCTCTTCGTATGTCTGTCAAAATGCACTTGATGTGGAATTCTAAGATGGTTATAGAGAGCGATGGTGAGGAAATTGTTGCAACATCCTTGCTTGAGGCCAGCAATTTATTGGTTCTCAAGGTACTTTACCCTCAAATTATCCTTTTTTATAAATGACTAAATTATGATTCCTTTGTTGGTTTTTACTGATGAAAAATAATTCCTGTTTGGTTGTCAGGAGTCATCTTCGATACACTCTAATGCAAATTTGGGAGTCCACGGGCAAGGCTATCTGAATTTGTCTGGACCAGGAGATTTGATTGAAGCACAACGTTTAATTCTATCATTGTTTGTCGGTATCAATGTAAGCTGCAGGCTGAGTGTTTTGAAGTTTGTGTTTTATTTGATTCACATTTTTGTATTTTCTTCCGTAGTTATTTATGTGCTATAACTATGTTTGTTCTTATCACTTAATTTATTTTTTTCTTAGTGCCTGTGTATAGCTATTGTTAGTCATACCTTCTGTTCCTTTAGAGTGCTTATTTTTTGAATCTCTTTCATTATAAAGATTGGTCCTGGAGCTGTTCTTCGTGGTCCGTTGGAGAATGCCGCTAATACTAATGTGTAAGTTATTAATTGTATCAATCATTCAGTTACACACTATCCTCATGTTCAATTTTTTTAAATGTGAAACATTTTTCTTTTGTTCTGAAAAATGACAGGACACCAAGGCTCTATTGTGACCTCCAACATTGCCCCTTGGAACTAATTCACCCTCCTGAAGATTGTAATGTGAACTCTTCATTGTCCTTCACTCTTCAGGTTTCCATTATCCAGATTGAGCACTAAGTACTCATCTTGTTCAGATTGTGTGTATTCACAGTGCTTTTATGGGCTTCAGTCTTTCTTTCTCTTAATTTGTTTTTTCTTTTATTGCTACAGATCTGCAGAGTGGAGCATATAAATGTTGAAGGTGTCGTATCAGGATCTGTTGTTCATTTTCATTGGGTTAGGGTTGTAGTTGTATACCTTTCGGGATCTATCAGTGCATCTGGACTGGGTACGACCTTTTCCTCTTTATGTTAAACTATGCTTACACACTGCTATCATCAAGTTTATGTGGAATTGGAGTAATAAACCTTATTTCCTGCAAATATGTTTTGTAGGTCTAGAGTTTCTTCCATTGACTAATGGTTTAGCCTTTGATTAACTACAATAGGAAATACGAGTTACCTAATGATTTGAACTTTTTGCAGGCTGCACTAGGGGGTTGGGTAGAGGAGAAGTTTTTCACAATGGTCTCAGTGGTGGTGGAGGGCATGGTGGTAAAGGTGGAGATGGATACTACAATGGCAGTTTTATTGAGGGTGGTGTCTCATATGGAGATGCTCTCTTGCCCTGTGAACTTGGTAGTGGAAGTGGAAATGATACGTTAGCTGGTGCAACTGCAGGTGGCGGTATTATCGGTAAGATTTTGGTTGCATTGAGCGAGTCATTTTGTTCTACTCTGATGTGAACACCAAATTTAAGTCTGTTTAACGCTGCAGTCACTGCGACAGGCTACTAGTACTAATCATTTATATCATTGAGTTTTCTTTTTGTTCATTTTCAATCAACGTTTGATGCAAAACAGTTACATATTTTAAGTGATCAGATTTTAGATTCCACCAATATTGAGCTATACCAATCTGATGTTGCTCTTAGTTTTAACTATTTACATTCTTTTCTTGAACAGTGATGGGTTCATTGGAACACTCCTTGTCAAGTTTGTTAATTGATGGTTCGCTTAGAGTTGATGGACAAAGCTTTTACGAAACTGCTGAAAGGAAAGACGGCAGACTCATCTCAAATGTGGGCCCTGGAGGGGGTTCTGGTGGAAGCATTCTTTTGTTTGTAGATAAATTGGCCATTGGTGATTCTTCTACTATCTCAGCTGTTGGAGGACATGGTAGTCCAAATGGTGGTGGAGGTGGAGGTGGTGGAAGGATTCATTTCCACTGGTCAAATATACCCTTTGGGGATGAATATCTACCCATTGCAAGTGTGAAAGGAAGCATTGGTGCTAGGTATGTATGCTTCATGCATATAAGTATGCCGTGAGTTAAATTGCATTTACTGCAGAAATATAGTTTTGACTTAGTCCTTCTCTTTAATGGCAGAGGAGGATTTGGTAGAGGTCTGGGTCGAGCAGGTGATAATGGAACTATTACTGGAAAAGCCTGTCCGAAAGGGCTCTATGGAATCTTTTGTGAGGTAATTTGCAATTTTAATGTCAGTATTTTTTCCTTCTATTTTTGTTTATTGAAGGCCTAAATGAGGGTTAGGCATTGCGTATCTAATGTGATCAGAATTGATCAACTTAATGTTGTTAAAATTGTTTCAATGTATTATTGAAATTTTGTTTATTGTATGAGAATATTTTACTGCAGGAATGCCCTATAGGTACATACAAAAATGTTACTGGATCTGATAGAGCTCTTTGTCATCATTGCCCATCTTATGAACTTCCACGTCGGGCCATATATGTTACTGTTCGGGGTATAACGTTGTCACTTCTGGCTTCTTTAGAATATATGTTTTAGAACTACTACAAAATTGAAGATTGTTATTTCCATGATGTCTTATTTTCGGCTTGTAAGTTCGAAGACTATAGTTTTGTATTTGGTAGTATTCTTATAAGATCTTGTTCGGATCTTTTTAACAGGTGGTGTTGCTGAAACTCCTTGTCCTTACAAATGCATTTCTGACAGATATCACATGCCATATTGTTATACAGCACTGGAAGAGTTAATTTACACTTTTGGTGGACCATGGTTATTTGGACTTATTCTTATAGGCCTCCTTATTCTGTTAGCATTAGTGCTAAGTGTTGCTAGGATGAAATATGTTGGTGGCGATGAATTACCTCCTTTTGTGCCTGCTCGACGTACCTCTCAATTAGATCACTCTTTCCCTTTCCTGGAGTCATTAAATGAGGTGCACCTCCGTTATTATATCTTTAAGCTATATATGGAGTTTTCTGTTGAATGTATCTTAACAGTTAATGTAAACCTTCACAGATTAACATTAATCTGAGACGATGGATTATCTTCTTCTGTTTCAGGTTTTGGAAACAAATAGAACTGAGGAATCCCAGAGTCATGTGCATAGGATGTATTTCATGGGTCCAAATACTTTCAGTGAACCTTGGCATCTACCTCATTCCCCCCCGGAGCAAGTTATGGAAATTATGTAACTCTCTCTCTCTCTCTCTCTCTCTCCCAATGTTGGATGTCTACTGCTCTGGTGTTAAATCCATGTTTCTCTAACACAGGAAGTTACAATTGGTGGACTTTGAGAAAAGTTCTTTTCTTTACGAGCTTCATATTTTAACTTAATTTAAAATATATATAATCACATCATCTACTTGGCAGTTACGAGGATGCATTCATTAGATTTGTGGATGAGATTAATGGTGTAGCTACGTATCATTGGTGGGAAGGATCGGTCTATAGTATTCTTTCTGTTATTGCCTATCCACTTGCTTGGTCATGGCTGCATCGTCGTCGGAAAAAAAAAATGCAAACACTTCGTGATTATGTT
>JAYMTB010000606.1:0-13411 GCA_036897585.1 Francoa sonchifolia
AATTAAAATTAAAATAAATAAATAATGACCTTACACGTGTTTCTTTTTAATTAAATCATGAATAAATCTAAATCTAATTTTTTAAAAATAAATGATTATGAATATTTGGATCTAACTAATTTCAAAATTTGTATTTCAAATTAAATTTGAAATCAAGTTTTCAAAATTTCTAATACTCTATTTATCAAGTTAGAATTAAAATATATTAATATACCATGTTTAAAAGTTAAATAAAATAGGCTTAAGTACATTTTTGCCCCCGAACTAATATCCAAATAACAAAGTATCCCAAAACTAATTTTTGTAACGTTTTACTCTCTCAACTCATTTTTTGTTTCATTTTTATAGTTCAGTTAAAAACGTTAGTTTTGTCGTTAGTTATTGCCACGTGTCCGTCACATATATTATTTTTTATTTTCTTTTTACTTTTTACTTTTTAATTTTTAATTTTTAAATTCTTAATTTTTAACTTTTAATTTTATTATTGTTGTTCGATGTCTTCTTCTTCATCGTCTTTGTCCCGAAATTAAAAACAAAAACGTAATGAAGAAACGAAATTATAATTACAATTACAATTACAATTGGAATTGGAATTTATTCTCAACATTTCGACGAAATCAACCGCAAAATCCTCACCAATTCGTATAGTTTTTCACATAAATCAAACCTAAATTATAATCATCGAAATTCATTCTCAACATTTCAACAAAATCAAACCTAAAAACTTATCACAATCACCAAACTGAAAGTATTTCTCACAAATTCCCACCGTTTATCACAGAAATCAAACAGAACATCATCACATTCAATGTTTCCCCAAAAATGTTACAAAAAACATAGATGCACATACCAGAAAAGTAGGATCTGTTGGTCAACAGAAGTGCGAAGAAGGAAAAGGAATCGCGAGGAAGAAGATGAAGGAATGAAATACAAAATCTACCTTAAAGAGGTAATTCGCGAAATGGGAGAAAGGCAAAGGAAATGTTTTCTGAGTTCAAAATTTCAAAATTTTCTTGATCTATAACAAAAATAAAGAGATCTAAAAAAATCATCTAAGTACAACAAAATAATCAAAAACCCACAACCCAAAATCAAGAAAAATAGATTTTGAGAGCCGAAATCTTTTGACCCACCAAAAAATTAAAGATCTAAAAAACCCAGACCAAAATAACTAAAACCTAGAACTCAAGCCAAAATTTCTTGACCCAAAACCAACAAAACCTCAAATTTAAAGAAAAAACGAGAAAGAAGGAGAAAAAGAAAGACGATTATAGAAGAAGATGATGAAAAAAAAAAATGAGGATGAACATGTCGAAGAACAAATTAAAAAAATAGAATTAAAAATTAAAAGTAAAAAATAAAAAATAATTTTTTTTTGGAAAAAATAAAAGTTAAAGAATAAATATTTTAAAAAATAAAAAATAATACATGTGAGGGATCCACGGATACGTGGCAATGACTAAGGGCAAAACTAACTGTTCAAAACATTACAAAAATTAGTTTGAGATACTTTGTTATTTGTGTATTAGTTTGGAGGCAAAAATATATTTTAGTCAATAAAATATTATAAATGTATTTCTTTACACCATGTGTGGCCCATCTAAGGTGGTTATAAAAGCTGGTATTACCATTGATTAGAAAAATTTACCACTAAATGTGGAACCGGGTGTAAAGGAACCGGTTACGCCCGGTACAAGCGCAAAGCAACAATTGAAGTATTGGGCCTTGGGCCCATTTTCAAACAAGAAAGAAAAAGTTAAAAACGGTCGTTTCCCAACGGTCATATATCATGTTTTCAAAAGAAAGCCTTTTTCCAATTTTCCCCCAATTTTTTCCCTCAATTATCAATTCTTCTTCAATTTCGCTCTGTGATTTTTTGATCTCTCTGTAGATCTTAACATTCGAAGTTTCTAGATCTTCATGGCGACCTTATGTAGTTCATTAATTACACAACAATCTGTAAAATCGTCCTCAATTTCGAGCTCTAAAGTTAGAGTTGTTGTTAGGGTTCGACCGTTTCTCCTTAAAGAAATCGCAGCAAGGAATGGAAATACTGTTTCTTGTGTTTCTGTTCTTGATCAAGTATGTGAATCTGGAGATGAAGTTGTTGTTTATCTTAAAGATCAAGACACGAGGTTAGCCGTGATTTGATTTCGATTTTTGTGGTTTTTTGGCCTTGATTTTTCGATTTTGATCATGATTTCTTTGATTTTGGTTTTGCTTTGTTTAGCCGGAAAGAGTGTTATAAATTGGACTCATTTTTTGAGCAAGAAGACAATAATGTGGCTCAGATCTTCTACAATGAAGTAAATCCTTTGATTCCTGGTATATTTCATGGCTGCAATGCTACGGTTTTTGCTTATGGGGCTACCGGCAGTGGAAAGACGTATACGATGCAGGTTTGTTTCGTTGAATTTGTTGTTCTTTAGGTAGTTTAGATTTTAGTTATCTTGTAATTTCTGCTTTGTCTTTGAAGAAGCATACTGGTAGTGGGAAAATCTATACCTTGAAGCAGGGTGTGTGATTGAATTTATGGTTCTTTTTGGTATTTTAATTCCAGTTAACTTATGTTAAGGAAGAACAGGAATCTTGCAATTGTGATTTGTACTTTAGAATGTAATACCATATATGGTGGAGGTTATTATTCACTGGGGGGATCTTAATTTGTTCCCTTTTGGTTTCCTAATACATGAGAATTTCATAGTATATGCAACTTTTTATGACTTAGTATTAACTCTTTCAGGTATTAAAGTTTACATCTAGATATAAAGATACACAGCATGTAAATGAACTGAAAAGGTCGTCATTTTTCCTTTTGGTATATAAGTCTTTCTATGTGTTCAAATCGGATATAAGCAACGGTTTAGACAAAATAGTTTGTATGACATGCACTTTTCAATAATAATTGCTAGCTTATTCCTTCTTCCTCCTTTTGCCGTGTCCCTAGCTTTCTCAATATGGTTGCGTCAACAACCTCACTATGTGAGGAGTTAGGCGAATCCTTAGCTATATATTTTCTTCGCTATACTGACAATTGTTGTTTTTATAGGGTAACAATGATCTGCCTGGTTTGATGCCACTAGCAATGTCCACAATCCTGTCTATGTGTCAGAACACAGGAAGCACAGCTCGGATTTCATACTATGAGGTCTATCTGGATAGGTGCTTTGATCTTCTAGAAGTCAAACCGAAGGACATTGCAATTTTCGATGACAAAGAAGGGCAGATTCATTTGAAGGGGCTATCTCAAGTTTCAATCAAATCTATGTCTGAATTTTACGAGGTAATCTCCACTGGGATTCAGAGACGGAAAGTTGCTCACACAGGTCTTAATGATGTCTCAAGTAGGAGTCACGGGGTACTTATGATTAGTGTTTCAACTCCTTATGGTGAGGGTTCTGGAGCCATTGTTACTGGAAAGCTAAACCTCATAGACTTGGCAGGTCATATTTCACGCCTTTTAAGTAGTTTTTTTATCAGACTTTATATGTGGATGCAATTATACTTAGGCTTCCTCATATATGATTCATCAGGTAATGAAGATAACAGAAGGACTAACAGCAAAGGAATTCGTCTCTATGAGAGTGCCAAGATTAACCAATCCCTATTTGCATTGTCTAATGTGATTTATGCACTAAATAACAACAAACCCCGAGTGCCCTATCGCGACTGCAATTTGACCCGTATACTGCAGGACTCTCTGGGAGGAAGGAGTCGTGCTTTGATGGTTGCTTGTCTGGTAAGGATTAAAAATTAGCTTCCTTAATCTAATACAGGAAGAGTTCTATAGAAGTATAACACAAATTACCTTTGTTCTTATAGAATCCAGGAGAATATCAAGAATCTGTTCATACTGTAAGTTTAGCTGCACGGTCTCGCAATATCTCCAATTTTGTTCCTTCGGTCCAGAAACAAGACACTCCAAAAGCTAAAGTAGATATGGAGGGAAAACTGCGCGCTTGGCTTGAGTTAAAAGGGAAGACGAAGAGTTCACAAAGAATAGGAGGATTTGGTTCTCCATTCTTGGCCAAAACTCTGGGTTCTGTAAGTTCTATTAAGAAACCCATAACATATTCCAGCTCTGTGAAATTAAAGGCTACAACCAACCAAGGTTCTTGTTTCACAAAAGAAAGGTATATCTTAGCTCATTTGAACTTCAATCTATAGGAGCCAATATTCTGATTTCCTTATCCTTAAATGCTTTATGTTGTATGCAGGGCTATGCCTTCAAGAAATCTTTTCAATTATGGAGATAAAGCTAGTTCTTTGTTGGGGGTGAGTGCAATTATTTTAGTTTGACATGACTTGGATACCGCGAATGCTGAAATTTGTGATAACTAGTAGAAAGCTCAGCATTTGACAGTCATAGCACTTTTTACCACCTTTCACCCACATATTTTTTTGCTCTCCATATGGAGAATGAGGCTCTGCTAAATTTAATGATGAAACTTCCCTGCATTTTACATAAAAACAGCAATCTATAGTGTTTGCTAATGGTAGATTAAATTTTTACTGCAGAGTCTGCACCTTGATGCCAAAGAAGATAAAGAAGAGATTAAGGATGGTGTTGTCGTGAAATCAAATTCAACTTTACCTGGTATGTTGCTGTTATTTGACACTTTCTAGATCTGATCTGGTGCTATAGAACATTGGAGTGTTTTTTATTTGATTGATGCTAAGAGATTATATTGACACATTTGCACAGATGATGAGCCGTCGAAAGAAGAGTCGAAGATAGTGATATCTGCTGACCCAACTGGATTCTCTCCAATCAATGAAAAGAGAATTACACCCCAAAGTTCTTTAAGAAAAGCTCTATCCCCCATGAACCCCAACATTAGTATGAAACCTCTCGAGGAAATGTCAACCACGGACCACTTATGTCCCCTATTATTTGAGCCCGAGACTCCCCAAACACCTTCTGTTGTGACCTATGTGAACAAGTTCCAAACAATTGGCACTCCACTTGATAAATTCAACGAACGTACCTCTAATTTGAAGGTAGATATACCATACAACATAGTTCTTACTTCCACATCTGCATATTTTGGTTCTTATTGTTATTAATGTGATGTGCAGGGCTTTCTTATTCAAGAATATATAAATTTCCTGAATACTGCCAGCAGGTAACTTTCATTTCTATGTCTATTCATATTTCATGTTCTAAACACACATGACTGAATTTGTGAATTGGTTTTTCAATTGCAGAGGGGAACTTATGCAGTTAAAGGTATACATACCATGCCGTAATATAGTATATAGATAATATATTCTCTTGTTTGTGTTTATTCACTTTTCTATGATCATCCAGGGAATTGGACTCAAAAGGGCAGAATACATCCACGAGATTAGAGAAAAAAATCCATTACAATCGGTACAAAAACTATTAGTTTATGCACGACTCAAAATCTCTTCTACTATATATTCTAAATGCTGAAAAAGTATATTAATCTGTGTTCTTGCAGCTGAATGATTTAAAGAAGATAGGTCTTTCGTCAAAGGAGGTAAAATACAAATAAATTCACTTTGTCAAGGAAATTTTTTGATTTTCACCAAAGATTTTGATTTACTGAAGAAACATTTTACAGGTTCATAACATGTTTAGAAGTGCAGCAAGAGGCATGCTCGATAGACCCTTTTAAAAGGTAATTGAAAATATCAGTCATGTCACTTTAATTAGAATCTGATTGAAATGGATCAATGGAAGTCGTTGAATGTTAACACAGCTAATGACTCCATAGTCGAAAGCAAATTGTGAGTGACTCTTCGATTGATCAATTCTTACTGATCCAGTTTGTTAATATTACCATTTTTCGACTGTTATGAATGTCTTCATTTATGGACCATTTTTCAGTATGTTATGGCCCAAATAGCCAGCCCATATAATATGAAAATGGATGGCCCAGAATTTTTGTAGCAATTAAAATGAGTGATGGCATTTCTTCAAAAGATAAAACTTTTTTTAATGGGCCCCTCCATTTGTTTTCTTAAACAACTTAGGGTATTTTGATCATTTTATGTATATTTTTACTCGAAACATAATAGAGCTAAACAATCAAATACGATTAAAATAGCTATCTTCTCGATTATTTATTATTTGAGACGGAGACTGTTTAACTCTTATTTATAATATATCACATATTCACCTTGAAGACATTAAGTATGTTAATATACTATTTGTAATGACGAAGGTTCTATAACACTAGTCTAATTCACACTGTCTAAAAACACTTAAAACTCTTCACACTAATCACAATTTATTAGCAAGTTACGTCTTATTAATCATATATTATTTCATTTAACTCTAAGTAAAGTACATCATTTATCTTTTCTAGAGCATCCACCTTTTTTATATTAAAGTTGACCAAACAATTAAATAAATAAATAAATAAATAATAAAAAATCCTCCATCCAAATACAACTTGTAAGCATAAGAATCACATAATTCAAACTTAATTATTTAACAAAACAAATCTTCTTGCATTCCCAATTTTAATTTCTATTTAAACCATTAAATAAACCATTTCTTACTTTTGACTTTTAGTTATTTTTCCATTTTTTAAAAAACATAATCTCCCACCCCCACACGCTTTTACTCAAAATTCCCCCACCACACCCAAAAAGTCAACTTCTCCATAAATATATTTTTAATAATAAAAACATTAAATTCATTTAATATTAAAATAAAAATAAAAATAAAAACCAACAAACCCTATCTTAAAAAGTCAACGATTCTCTCTCATCTCTTTTCCTTGCTTCATTTATCATTCCATTTTTCATAAAAAGGGTCCACAAATTCAATCTTTTTAGTTTTCCCCTAAATGGGCAACGGAATCACAAAATTCCGGAACTGTTTCGCCGGCGCCGGAGAAATTTCCCGGCGACACAACATTGCCGTCATCCTCTCCGACCCACTAGACGAAGGCTTCGGCCATTCCTTCTGTTACATCCGACCCGAGCCGGTTCGAATTTCGTCGTCAAAAGTTCATAACGAAGATGAAACGACGACGTTTCGTTCAATTTCCGGCGCCTCCGTGAGTGCCAACGTGTCAACGCCGCTTTCGACGGCGGTGATCGATACGGAGAGTTTTAGTACTAATTTTGATCGTGCTGCCGCTTTTGATTGTTCCACTTCTTTTGCTTCTCTTCCGCTTCAACCGGTTCCGAGGAATTCGGTTCAGTCCGGTTCAGGGAATTTGGGTAGTTCTGGACCAGTTGAACGCGGGTTTTTATCCGGTCCGATTGAACGTGGGTTTAATTCCGGTCCGATTGAGAAAAGCTTTGATGAGAAAATTGGGGAGAAATCGAATAATAAGAGGAATTTAATTAGGGTTTTCCAGAGATTGATTGCGAAGACGATTTTGCGATCGACGAAGGGAGATTTTCATGATTCGAGTGAGGAAATCGGTTTGGCGAAGAAGAATGGTCATGATTTTTCAGTGAGTAGTGTGAATTTGAGTAATGAATCGAGCTTGAACGATGGCGATTGCGATGAGTTTTTGAGGAATCAGAATCTGCAATGGGCGGAAGGAAAAGCAGGTGAGGATAGAGTTCATGTAGTGATTTCTGAAGAATATGGATGGGTTTTTGTGGGAATATATGATGGATTCAATGGTCCCGATGCTCCTGATTATTTACTTTCAAATCTTTATTCTGCTGTTCATAAAGAACTTAAAGGATTATTATGGAATGAAATTGATGAATCATTTGAAACAGGGAGTATCAATTTTGATAAAGAAAATTACTCATTAGGAAATAGGGGCTTGAAAAATAATAGGAATTTGAAAGAACAAGTGTTGAAAGCACTTTCTAGAGCATTGAGAAAGACAGAGGAATCATATTTGGAAATTGCAGATAAAATGGTTGATGAAAATCCTGAGTTAGCTTTAATGGGTTCATGTGTGTTGGTTATGTTGATGAAGGGTGAAGATGTTTATATGATGAATGTTGGAGATAGTCGAGCTGTTTTAGCTCGAACAGCTAGACCTGAACTCGGGTTATGGAAATCAAATCGTGATTTAGTAAAGTATAATGGTGATGAATTTGAGATATCATCGAGTTTAACTTCAGTTCAACTTACTATTGATCATAGTACGTATGTGGAAGAGGTAATTTTCGTCATCCCAAACATCCTTATTTTTGTCAAAAACATTACTATGTTGTGTGCTAATGTTTTCAAAACTCGATTTTTAGGAAGTTATGAGAATAAAGAATGATCACCCGGATGACACTTCTGCTATACTAAATGATCGCGTAAAAGGGTATTTGAAAGTGACTCGAGCTTTTGGGGCCGGATTTCTCAAACAGGTACTATAGATAATAGATAATCTCTTTTCATACGATGTTTTATAGTTACACACTGACATATTTACGGATCATTTTCAGCCTAGGTGGAATGATGCTCTTTTAGAGATGTTTAGAATCGATTACATTGGAAATTCGCCTTACATCACCTGTAAACCATTTCTTTACCATCACAAACTCGGCCAAAATGACAGATTCCTAATACTTTCTTCTGATGGATTATACCAATACTTTACCAATGAAGAAGTTATTTACGAAGTTGAATCGTTCATCACATCCTTCCCCGAAGGAGATCCTGCCCAACATCTAATCGAGGAAGTATTGTTTCGGGCAGCTAAAAAAGCCGGTAAGGCCTCTCATTGATCTAATATATATATAAATAATCGAAATGTTCGATGAAATGTTTGACATGATTTTGGCTTCGATATTGCAGGTATGGATTTTCACGAATTGCTTGATATTCCACAAGGGGATCGTCGAAGATACCATGATGATGTTTCCATTATAATCATATCGTTGGAGGGACGAATATGGCACTCATCGGTGTAAATACGATAAAAAAATTAAATACAGCAAAGATGCAGAGTAAATTATGCATATTGTTTTCACTTTCTCCTCTTTATAGCAATTTAGTTATGTTGAGTTGATTGAATTTCTTCATTTTTAACCATCAAAATTTTGTATAAATTTTTAGTCAATACGATATAATGGTGGTGTTGTGATTATCGATTTTCAAATTTATACGAATTCATCATGTAAATGAACCATCACATATATAGTCCTGGTTTCGTAATATATACATGTCACAACTCAATTCTCCGGATTACAACATCAAATTTTGTTTTTGCTGATCGAATATCAAAAGAATTTCTCCAAAACTACACACCGAAACGTGTAATTTTTCCACAAAATTTTATTTTCAATAGATTAAATACGGTCAACACATTAGAAACTTTAGAAACTTACTTATTGCAATAACCCGACATTTTTTAAAAAGTTTTAGGGGTGTTAATACAAAATGTAGGTCAATTTTGAGGTTTCCACAAGTAGGGTATGCACAAAACATGCATGCACATTTTTATGTATATTCAAATTGTTACTTATATTGAATATTTCATACAGATACATTCTAATTTAAATATTAATTAATAAATATTAAATGCATTAAAATTATAGATTGAGAGTAATAGTCAATAGATCCCATAGATAATTTATTATTTTAAACATAAATAGTTAAGACTTGTTTTATTCAAGCAAAAAAGTCTGCCATTGCTACATCTAGTTTAGGAATAATACCAAATATTTAATACCGAAATGATATATTTATAATTTTTAATATCCAAATTTTATATCACTCATTTGTCACATTCTTATAATTAAGATAAAAGTAAGATGTCTTTTATATCATTAATAGAGATACTTTGATCGGTCTAAATCTTATTTTTTATATTATAAGCATTTGATAAGAAATAATTTGATCGGTCTAAATCTTATTTTTTATATTATAAGAATTTAATAAAACACGTCGACGTTTATGAGGGGGTCAAATCAGTAGCATCTTATAATATGAATGAAATCGTTTATACGAGAGTAAGAACAAATTTAATAATCGGTTTAAGTCATTCATAAACTCGAACCAAATTATTAACAAAATTCAAAATGCATGTTAAAGACTTTCGTATTTTCAAAATTCAAAATGTCAATTACATAAGAGTTGTAAAAGTGTGTTGATTCTCTTGTTATTTTAATCAAAAGGACTTTAATTAATACGAAAAATAATCTCGAAAGATGAGTGATATCTGTACAATAAATGAAAATGCTGGAAATAAAGTCATATATGCTGGCAATTAGTTTCGGGTAAACATCTCGTGATCCATAATAAATTTATAAAGTTCAATGAACGAAACTTTCGGAAAAAAAAAATCCAGGTATTTTTCAGCTTCGATAAAAAAAAATTAGATATCGATATGGACTTCAACATAAAGTAGTCATTATAACAAGTTAAACCTCAATTTAATCAAAATGAATTAAAGTATCGGTTGGTTCAATTTCATCCGATGTGATGTTACAGTTGATGTTACAGTTGCAACGACGTAGAGGTAGTTAGTTAGTTAGGATGACAATGATGATGCATAATATGAAAAATGATAGCAATGTCTTACGAGTTTAAAATAAATAACCTTCATGCCATATGCATGAGGATGCAGTTGAAAGTTGAAACCATATTGGTAATCTATTTTTCATGCCTCATTCATGAGAGAATTTTGTGTGATCAGTATGCATGTGAGCCCGAACCAATGAGAAGATGACACATCAGCAAATTTTCTGATGCATGCTGATGTGTCACTTTTCAATTGGAGCTTGTGCTCTGACACTTGGAGCACACAAAATTCCTCCTAAGTCAGCGGTAAAGTATGCAAGATCATTGGTGCATGACACACGCAGAAGGGATAAATCCCGAAAACAACGCTTACCTGAAACATCAAAAGGCATATTAATAGCAGAAAGTGTCATCATAAAGTCCGGTATGTTAAGCAATGCAGATATTAGGATCCGTGAGGCATTGGCTCGCGATGACAGACAATAAGGAATAATCAAGACAATTTCATTGCAAAAACAACAAGTAACAAGACTCGGGATTAAGGAAACCCTTCAGATTTGTGAACTAAGAATTCCGTTACCAAATAAACCGTTGGATACCAGGCTCATGGTTCCAATGGAATGGCCGAAACAAGAACATTGTCATTGTGAAGATATTGACAGCTATATAAAGGATCCCAATGAGCAAAAAACTTCGATTATCATAAATTTCAGAATGAAGCATAAAGATATAAAAGGGTACTGTATAGTATCTAAACTCGATGAGTGAAGCTGGGACGAGAACTGCAGCAGTTGCCAAGAAATATGCTAATACCCAGATCTTCCTTTGAACTTTGACTGCCAAAATCAGACATACACAAGGGTTTAGTGAAGTTGCAAAACACCATTAAGTTATATTACGAGAAGCAACATGTTACGTACCCAATATACTGAAGATTGAAAACCATGAATAAACATACAGTGGGACCAGAAGGTACTTCATTAACCAATGTGCATTAATAACCTTACGCCATAGATAAAAGGGGTAATGCCGATTGTCCGCCAGAAGATAGGGATGAGCTATGCTGCATTAATTGACAAACCATGTCAAATCTCTGACAGGTATATCAATAAACAAAGAAAGGACATGAGCAACTTCCTCATCTATGAATTGGCTGCAAATATTCCTCGGATATCCGAAATCATCAAGTCGCTAGCTACTTTTTTTACGCTAGTCGCATACGAAACAAAAATTCACCATGCAAAAGTTGCACAAAGTTATTAGTTACCAATAAAACTGACCTGAAAAAGTGAACAGAGAGAACACCAGCTGTCAGAGCAACAAGCCCTTGAAAGAAACTACGGGGCATGTTCTTCCGGAATGACTGGAACAGATATGCTTCTTGAACAAAACTAAAGTGCAGAGGTTCTGTAGCTAAAGTGGAAACAAGACTAAAGTACATGACCTGTGCAAAATGTAGAGAAACTGCATGAGCTTCTTTTGCACCTGCAAAATAATTACATTATGAGAGACAGGAACTCCTATTACTCAAAAAAAAAGGAACAAAGCAAAAAGGGAAATACCGAGAACTACACTTCCATTCCAACGGACAAAAGCAACAAAGGCCATTAATACTGTTAAGAAGGGCATCAAAGAGCCCAAAATTTCCCACTTCAAAGGCCATAGTGCTAAAAGGATGGCCCAAATCTCATAAAGTAAACCTGAAACATGATTCCAGTAAGGTCAATGTTAAATTACAAACATAAAATCATATATGTTGGGGACAGCAAAGTAACTTTTCAAACTTAGTGGACAAATTACTTTGGCATATAGCCGAAAAAATAAGACAGAGTTGGTCTACTATATTTCACAGACAACATGACTACTAGAATATCTAACTGATAAAAACTAATTTGAACTTATATAGCCAAACCTGATTTGTGAGTTTTTGAAGAGCTATTTATATTGGGGGTGGCATGTTTAACTGTATCCCCATTACTGTTGAACTTTCGTTGCTTCAAGTTTGAGTTGAATCTGACACCTTTTCTGAGATTTAACTGACCGGTACTCCTGAATTCAGCATCAGAACCATCTTCTTTCAGGTCATCTTTTTGATGGGGTAAAGTAAGATCTATGACCCTGATGCACGCAACAAAAAGCATCCATATGATATTTGTTTGTCGAATGACTACTGCCAAGACTCCAAGCTACATAATGAAAACAGAATTATATAATTCACTCATACTCTAGATCATTCATGTACAAATGGGAAATGAAAGAAACTTCAGCTTAATTTGTTTACCAGTGCACTAAACTTGTACTTCTTCTTCAAACATGCCAGATGCATGCCAAGGACTGCAGTTAGTGATGCAACATCTGTATAATAAAGAAAAGTGAAGAACCAGTGAAGAGGATACAAGGATAGGACAACGGAATACAGTGTTGCCTTTCTTTCATCAAGAGTGGGTCTTAAGTGGGTTATTATTTCATACATAAGAACACTACATAATACAGCCAAAACACCATTTGTAGAACGAAGAATTGCAGTAGAGCATATATCAGATAATGATGAAGCTCCACCAACAAAGGACATGCCAGGAAACAAAGAAGCAATATGAGCAAGTGAAAGATAGTACCTGCAAAATTTTAAATTTAATCAACTTCTCTTTCTATAGTTGAATATTTCACTTCAGTTCAAGTATTGGACAAACATCATTAGGTATTGATTCAGCTCAAGGTACTGAGATTTAGCGTCATTTGGGGGGAGATTCTGGCTGCCCTCGTGCAATCCAAGGTGTAATTTGGAGGAACTCAGGTCTGCAATTTCCCCAAATCACACCTTGGATTTCCTGAGGGCAGACAGAATCTGCGAAATGCACATCCGAAAAGATCCTAAACAAAATCCATAGTAGAGTATAAATTTCATTCATTTCACATCATCTCACATTCAAATTCAACATCCAAGGAGTTATCAAACACTGTCAATCAAATATCAAATGAATCACACCCAATACCTAGTACATCAAA
>JAYMTB010000607.1:0-13411 GCA_036897585.1 Francoa sonchifolia
ACATTTTTTCACCACACTTTTGTCATTTTCTATAGCTATACATTGCCACCAATTTAGCTATCACTTAGCTATGGATTTGACCACGGATTAATCCTATATTAAGCTATCCATTAACACCATTACAACATAAGAAAATGAGTTGTAGTGGAAAGATTGAATCTTATATTTCAGATCAAAAGAAAAACTTAATTAGTGTGATGGATCTTGTTAGGTAACATTGAGTTACTAATTATTGTTTTAATTAGTGAATTTAATGCAGTTTTGAAATATGATTAAGACCTCTTTGAACTCGTTTGGTGGCATTCGTACGTGTTAGGGAAAGGTTAGTTAGGTTTGTTGGACACTAATCACTTGTCCAACAAAGATGGGAATGAATATTTGGATAGCTATATAAAGGGCTTATGATCTTTTTTTTGCTCGTGAAAATTGTAAGTCTTTGCTAATCACATGAATAGTATAAGGAAGTGAGTTGTAGAGGGAAAATCGAATCATATATTTCAAATCAAAAGAAAAGCTTACGTGACATTTATCAATTGTCCCAAATTCTTAAATCACAACTTCAAAGTAACTAGAATTACAATCAAGATAGGATTGAAAATTCAACTGTTAAAACAACCCATATTAAGATTCGACGTAATACGTAGAATTCATATTCAAAACCCCATTCTTCCCTTCATGACATGCTTTCTTAGGCCCGGAATTTGAACACCAGAGATAAATTGCTCCCAGTTTAGTTTACCCACATCAAGTTCAAAGCATTTTTTCTCTTCCACGGATGTCTCTTTAATCAATTTCCTCGTGTTTTCATTGTCAAACCTAATCACATATTCCATGTTAGTCAGATTTAACTTTGACTTCGATAATTCTAATACTACTTATATTCAGTTTATAGCCTGATTCAGCTTAGTTAAAGGTGGCAAATGGGCTAGTCAGGTCAAATATGGGCCATCAAACGTCATATAGGTACGGGTAAAAGACACTCCAGATCATAGACAGGTTGAGATTGTGAACCCTAAGTTTAGTCCAGTGCACGGGACTTGTAGTATTAGTCAGATTCAGGTTAAAGGGTTAGACTAAAATTCTTACCATCCTTCATAGAACATGAAAGGCTCATAAAGCTTAGCCAAGTTAATAGCATGATCAGCTATCTTCTTGCATCTCCCTTCAACTCTAGAACGAACCAATGGATCGGAAAAATTGTCATCTTTAAGCCCACTTTCACTAACACTTTTATTGTAAATGTACGAAGAATAATCATCCATTGAATTGAAATACTTCATCCCAGATATTCTGATTTCCTTCCCTTTTGAATCCAGCAATGGGGATCTACTAAAATGATCATAACAGTATGTGAAAAAATCATGATATAGGATTGGATTAGTTGAATAAGATCCAACATGATACACTTCAATTTCGGGTTTTCCTCTAATTCCATGTTTCCCTATAGCCGCCAGCATTGTACTGGCAACTATATCAACAGGAATCTACAAAAACATGAATTAATGTTAATAAATATTTATATGAAAACTAAAAAAAATTGATCAACTATTTACTTACCAAATCTGCCACTGTTTTTGGGTCTACATTAAAGGCCGGAAGATGACCTTTCCCATATAATAAAATCAAAGGGTCTAACACTCTGTTTTCCGGGAAAAAAAGATACATGTTATAACCCGAAATCATTAAATTATTATATTACACTGAAGCTACATCTAACCTGTTTCCTTGTATCCATCCGGAAAAGGGTTCTTTGTAAGTACTTTGAATGATAATAACTGTCGGTATATCTCCTCTCATGCTATCTATCATCATTTCCCCCATCGCTTTTGTGAACACATAGGTGTTTTGCCATCCATATACGTTTGCTCTGTACATACATATACATACGTGAGACTAAGGCCTGTTTGGAAGTGCTTCTTGATGAATTAAAACATACCTTTCAAGACCCAATTCCTTCATCTTTTCAGCTAATTCATTTTCAGGTGTGGATTGCATTAATTCTGAAACTAACTTTAACTCGTTATCTATATCCAAATCTGGGAATAGTGTTGCTTGAGTTTCTGAATATTTAATCTTTTCGCTTGCTATGCTATGTCCCATTCGAAAAGGATTTTCCGAGATTATTCCTTTCCTTTCACCGTTCACAAACGCTGTAATTCTCGATCAAATCTTTGAAAATTATTACAAGAAAATGAAGATATAGGAGAACCGCTGCTAAAGGGTACTTTTAGCGGCAGGTGGCCAAAACAAGTAAACTTTTTATATGTTTGTAAAAAATTTCTTTGATTTTTCTGCTAAAATGATAGACAGATGGAGAGTTAAATTGCGTACCAGAAGATACGTGCAAGAAAACACGAAGCTTTTTGCACGTTTTAGCGAAGGCCATGAGATGAGCCTGTCCTTTAGTGTTGGTGTTAATAGCAATATCAAACCTTTCATCCAAAGTAGTGTTGGCAGCTGAATTTACAATGACATGAAGTTGTGATGCCATTTCAGCAGCATCATTTGGATCTATTCCAAGATTGGATTTTGACATATCACCCACAATTGGAATTAGCTTCTTCATCATGAATGTTTTGTATGAATTTCCATGCATTTGTTCTATGCACTTGAATAGTTCGGAATCTATAATCTACAAAAAAGTGGATGAAATTGTGATTTGAGTTAAAAAAATTTATAGAAATGAACAAAAAATGCAAAAAATAAGCCAAAATGCAACTTTTGAAAGTAATTGCCAAAATATAGTAATAGTAAGTGAATTGAAGTTTGTGGATCTTTGATGAATATTTTGTCAAAAATTGCATTTTGGCAGATAATTTACCAACAACATTTTTTGTGTTTTTTTTTTTTGAAATAAATCCGTGTATACTTCGGTTTTCAGTCTTTCCATTGCAGATTCTTTATCTTTTGCCTTGATTAAGATATAAATTTTTCCAACATCAAGTATTGTTCTCAGCATCTTCTCAAGTAAAACTGTACAAAATACATAATATTTTATCAGATAAAATTATAGGTTAGTTTGCATATATTATACTAAAAGTAAAAAAAGTAGAGAACAAGTTATTGTACTTTAGTTTATAGGTTAGCATGTACATATTATGTTAAAGTTATTTTTTAACTTATGTACATGTTAAGTTATATTCTGAACTGGTCGCTTACATGTAAAACTCCAACATCCATGCTTGTTTAGTTACTTTTTTGAATTTGCTCTCACAATATGAGAATCTCTCATAAACAGAGTCTTTAAAATTTTAGAGGAAGAACTAAAACCCATGAAAATAGCAAATATCACAAAATTGAAGTGAGATGGGTAAGTCAGCTCATACGCACCATGTTACTCCTTTTGAACATAGATGAAAAATGTAAGAAACTCGTATTTTTATTATTACAAGGGAAGATGAAAGAAAATAGTAAAAATGTCATATAAATTGTAGGTGGTAAAAGAATAACACGAGTAAGATCGAACATCTACTAATTCATCCTTTTTCATTTGGCTAACAATGTGAAAAACTCTTTTATCTTTATAACTACCGAGTCAACTTTTCAAAATGTAAACGAAAAACCAAATACACCGACATAGTGAAAACCAAAGAAAATATAAACAGTCATAAGGACTGCACCAAGTCATCTTTATAAATTTGGGTGGATAACTAATATTTGACTAACTTTTTGAATATTATACGAAAAAACACAAAATACCCACAAAGTATAAACCAAAGAAAACAGTGAAGTCATATAATAAATTTTTGGATCTGACAACATGAAAATCTCCTACCTTCATCACTACTGAAGCTAACTTGTAAAGACCATCCGACACCCACTAAGTAAAACCAAAAATTAGTACCTTTGGCAAGAAACCCAGTTGCCCCAGTGACTAAATAGTTCTTCCCTCCAAGAAAATCAACAATGCCAATACCATTATTCTGCCATTTTTTAGAAGGAACATCAACCAAAGGAACAACATCTTGACTAATTCCAACACTATTTTTACAACAAACAATTCCACAAACATTTCTATAACTCCCCAGTGAACAATTAGACTTGTTTTTTGGTCCAATATGTACTGATTTTTGAGATGAAAATGAAATGGAAATTGGAATTGGTAAAGAACCCATTTTTCAAAATGTATGATATTTGATTACAAAATGGATATTGAAAAATTTTATGCACAAATAATTAGATTTATAGTGGTTTTTGGTTGGCACATGCATGCCAAATTTTGTAGGGAACAAATCCGAAGATTCCTAGCTTTGTCAGGTGGGACCCACGCCCACCTATGGATAAATTCACTCAAATGTGCTAGTTCACCTATTTAGTTGACATTTCAATATTATAATTTTTGTGAAAATTCAGACCATTAAATATGAGCTTTCATTACCGAATGTTGAAGTGACTATAAATTCGTTTGTCCAAATTTCCTATAGTAATAAAAAATTAATATTAGTCTCATTCATATTTCATGCTAAAATGTCTCATAAATGGTGATATTTACTACCAAATGAGTAAAAAAGTCACCATTTAATATGAGGTCGCACCATGCACCATTTTAAGTGAGAGATCTAACACTTAAAAGAAAAAACAAGCAATAATTGACGTTATAAATATTCTACAAAATTCATATGTTTACTTTTGACATGGACATCAATTATTGCAGAACAATATAATCCTAGGTTTACTGTTTTGTTTGATTTTATGTAATGATTAGAGAGTTTTTTCCATTCAAAATGAAGAATTAATTTTAAACACATCTTATGTTAAAAATGAGGAAGATATGACTTATTAGGATTAATCTGGAATCTGATTATACATAAGAACAAAAATATTAAAAACTAACATCCATTAATACAACTTTAGGCCATAAATTTTCTTGAAATCTTTAGGCCACATTTGACATCAGCTATGAATACAAACTTATTAGCTTATGATTTCGGAAAATAATTCTTCATTCTTAAGCTGCTTTTTTTCCCAAAAATTTCATTCAAAAACGTTTTCGGTCAATTTTCTCAAAATCAAGAATCACTTTTAAACTGGTTTTAGGCTACGTTTGAATGTATGTTTCGAAAATGACTAATCCAAGAAGAAAAAAATGAGAAGGAATAGATTCATTTATAAAGTAATTCTTGAATTTCGAAAGGAAATTGCAGGTATGAATGCGAATCGAGAATCTGCCATTCACTCGAAAAGACAGACAGATGGAGTTGATAATGGAGATAGGCAATTCCATTTTTAGATGGTATAATGATTTCATCTTCTTCCGTACAAATTTGTTTTTGAGATCTAGTTTGTCTTCAATAGCTTTCGTAGTCCAATAATGATCTGATCAATGATTCTTCGTCTTTCTTCTGGATACATTTTTCGCTTTTTCTCTCTGTAAATTTCGAGGTGTGTGGGGTTCACGGGTTTGTGCTTTTTTCTTGATTGTTTTGTCACTGTCAATGGTTAATTCTGATTCTTCATTGTAGCTCAGGTAAACGGTAATCTCTTCCATGGCGTTTCAAATCCACAGGAAGCTTGGATTTGGATTCTGTTTTTGTAAGTTTTTCAATTTCAGATTGGGCGTTTGTGATTTAAATTCTGTCTGTAAGGTGTTTGATGAAATGCTTGAACGAGTTACATGTTGGGTATTTTTTAATTATGGTGTGATGGAATTGTAATATTCACTATCTTGTTAACTATTTTACTTGTTGTTTGCTGTGTCAATAAGGTGTTCGATGAAATGCTTGACTGAATTGCATATTGGGTATTCTTGAATAGAATTGTTTTTGCATGTTGCTAGTTAATTCATCGAATCAAAATTAATGAGTTTATGTGAATTTATTGCAATTATGAATATAATTCAGCTTTGGTCCCTTTTTGTTTGTTCTACTTAATTTTGGATTGACTTGGTGAACTTTCCTTTTGGGATTATTGGAAAATCACTGGCACACAAGTAACTTGGCCTTTCTGGCATTTTGATAAACCTCGGGTTTTTCATTTACTGTTTGTTTGAATCCAGTAGAGATATCTATGATTGAATATGAATTTGAGTATACTATGATAATTCACATATGATTAGAAAGTTTGAGGTGATAGAACTTTAAATTATACAACTATTTGAGCCGTTGACATTCTTGGTTGTTAAGAAAGGTAGTTAGGTTCTTGGAGGTTATTCACCCGTGCAACCTTGTTAAACTTTACTTGTGTACCATGATGTCTTCCAGGATGATTCGTCTCAAAAGAATTTAGTTGAGTGTACTTAACTAAAAGCGACAAACAAGCCATTGTACTATTACTAGTCATCTAATGTGCAACTTGATCTGATCGGAGAATTTCATATGAAATACTCCCACGATCTGATCTCACATTTTTATGCAATTGTTTTGACAGGATGCAGCTTTGACTCGGAATGTTGCAGTGTGGCCTAATGTTCACGCACTACAAGAAGCATTAGCTCTAGATTGTGCCATTCCCTTCCTCATGGTATGCACTTGTTTTGTAAATTTTATGATTCTAATGTGTACTCTGCACGCATATAGTTCCTCTTTGCAAAAAAAATACAAATTTCTCGCTTGTGGGAGAAAAAACAGAGATTTTGAACACTTATACTAGGAAAAACAAAGGTATTTATTTACTTGAAACAATTCGATTTCAGTTGGTTAAGAAATAATTCTCAGCAAATGTAGTTGATTTCTCAAACGATTTCTTTTCTGCATAAACTCCATAATTTTTTCCCACACTTTTCATTCCTTTACATGACTTCATATGTTTGTGCATTTTTTCTGGCTTGAACGACTTCCCGCATTGGCTGCACCCATTAGTGTAAAATAGATTACTCAACTAAAATTTAGACACGTGTCGTAAATGCAGTAAATATCTTCGAGGGGACCAAATCTGATATCTTCCAAAATTCTTGGATCAGCTATTATTTTGGATTTTGTTATTTAATATTTTTGACCCTATTATTGCAACTATTAATTGAATTTCTGGAGATTGTTTAGCTTAACAGTTAGAAAGAGAATTTTCACGAAATTGGTGAAAAAGAATTTAGTCGTAAAGCTAAATATAGCCAAAAGGTACTTACGAGCAATTTGGCTCGGAAACAGGCTTGTATGCTGCTGCAGAAATTTCACTCTGTTTGTTCTTTTTTGTATCAGTGCCTTCTTCACAACTCTTCCTGCCCAAATTCCGAACAGAAATTACATACATATATACATACACATACACATACAATACACGGATACAGATACATATACATACACATATAGACACACATACACATACACATACAAATTCACATAATTATACATAAACATACACATACAAATTCACATAATTATACATAAACATATACATACACACACATATACATTTGCATATTACATACATATATGTAAACTCAAAAATGAACAAAAAGTCGAAAAATAAAAAATAGGCATACCTAGAATTATGGTGATGTTGATTCCATGGTGTACCATAATTCCGAGCAGAACTACCAAAGGAATCTCTTCTTCGAATTTCACCTATATTACTACAATTTTTATTCGAAGACTTTTTATTAGCTCTATTAATCATAACTAACACTGCATCATTTGTATCAACAGCACCACAAGATAATAAATTCCGAAGAATATTCGTAGCTCCATTCGTATAATTCTTACTCTTAACGAACGGTGATTGTGACGCTGATGATGTAGTTGACGAAAATGATGAACGAGGCTTACTCGTTTTTCCCATATTTTCCATGTCATTTTTTTTCTTACTAATTTCCTCGTACAATTTATTCGAGTATAAAGAGGGAAATTCAATGTTGCCAATCGGTTTTAATTCCTCAGTCAATGTTGATTCCTCCGACCCATATACCAATGATTCTTCGTTAATTTCCAATGATATTTTTATCGAACTATCAATTTGAACATCTGGATTGCTCTCAATTTTCTTTCCCGGTGAAGGTTGCTGATGTTTATCTTCAACCTCCGGCGCCGTTGCCGGTAACATCGCCGGGGCCGGAATCTGGTTTTTCAAAATGGTGTTCTTTTTTTTCTCTGTTTTTGAAGAAAACAATCAAATGGGTATAGTTATTTCACAAAATTACTTAAAAATTAAATAAAATTGATCTAGAAATTACCAAATGAGATCTTGGGAGAAATTTCCGATCCTTTGAGTACATATTCATTATCAGAAATTGGTGTAATCAGATCTTCATCCATTAAATCTTGCCATACATAACCACTCTTATATTTTCTACTCCCAAAATAAAAATCATTAGATTCAAAAAATAAAAAATAAAATTAGCAAATTCAACTAAAAAACAATCCAACCTTTTATAAGACCATGAAAACAATTCTGGCATATCTTTTCCGCGAGAATCCGCCAGCCATCTCTTAACATCTTGGTATCCAAAAAATACACGAAAAATTTATCCATGTCAAAAAACAAAAACCAAAAAAAAAACTATTAAATTGTTTTGAAAAATAAATAAGGAAAAAAACCTCGAAGATATACGCCATTTTTGTTTAGATGATGAACACGAATGAGATGAGGATGTTCGATTCGACCCATACGACTGAGAAAATAAATGATATAGATTCGTCGAATTTCGCCTCCATTTTTAGTATCCATAATTTGTCTTGAATTTCTGCTCAAAAAATGAAAATTATAAAACTGAGAAAAACAGAGTAACTCTGTTTTTAAGTGAAAATTTTCGCTAATTTTGATAAATTTTTTGAATCGAAAAAATTGAAAAATAATATATTAAAAACTTTATAGCATGAAATTAATAAAAATTTATGTTTGTCTGCCGGCCTGCAACAGAAAAAGTTGAAAAGAAAAAACATTCTTTGATTTTTTATGAATAAAAAATGGAATATTTGCAGGCCTATAACCTATGAATGAATGAATCCATGTAAATTCAAAAACTAAATTTTTATAGAGAAATTAAAAGAAGAATAATCATAGGAAGTTGTGATTACCAAATTGTGTTGGGAGAGAGAGAATTTTGTAGTGAGAGGAAATGGAGTCGGTGAGAATGAGTTAGTGACCAAATTTTATATGCATATATATATATATATATGTAGTGCCTATGTATCTATGCTTGTATACGTTTTTATGTGATTAGCCATATGATTAAATTAATGATAAAATGGAGAGATTATATGCAGCTTTTTGACCAAATTGTGATTCCCAAAAGGAAATTCTTTCGCATACAATTTAAAAGGTTTTGGTTAGTGACAAATTATAAAATAATTTGTTATTTCTTAATGTATTTGGTGGGCATTACCCAAAATCTACAATTTCTTCGTATGTAAGAATTATGAAATTTTTTAGTAATTGGAAATAGACCCATAATGAAACAAACTTGTAAAAGGGTCACAAATTTCATTATGAATAATGGGTATTACGAAAAATCCATACTTTTAAAAACAATTTTTTAGATTAATTAGAGGGGAAAAGACCCATAATGGAATTGCTTAGAGGAATGGGTAACCAAAAAAAGGGAAAGGTAAATTTAATGAAATAAAACATTAATTGGATTAGTTGATACCTTAATGTGGCAACCTCTTGTAATTTGGTAAGATTGTAAATCACAATTTATGCTAAATAATAGAAAGTTAGTTTTTGACCTTTTCATCCTCATGATTTCCTTAATATTTGCCAATTCCTCTGTTTTTTTCCTTTGAGAAGTTTCTTCCCTTGTTGTGCAATTATGAGTATCTTTTCACAGAAAACTTACCTGAAAAATAGTCAATTTCTCAACTATTTTTGTGCTAAATTAAAGACAAGATTTGTGGAAAGTGATTCCTACAAGAATCAGATTCCAATTTATATGAAAAATAACCGAGAGAAAAGGGTGAGAATTAAGGTGTTAAATCAATGAAAGATAGATTAAACTTGGAGAATTGTTTGATGTTGAAATTCAAAATTAAAATCCAAACTTATAGAGTAGCCTATTAACCCCGTTACGCCATAATCTTGATCATACATTTGTCACTACTTGATGTTTTAACCCGAAAAAACTTACGTTTAAACTTTCATTACAAGAAGAGGGTAGTGAAGAAAAAACCGATTTGTATAAAGTACAGTGACACAATACATAAGTGACTCGCTAAAACTCTACAAAAGTATATATTGAACAATCGTATGGTTGATAATTAAGTTGTCCTAATGTGCCTAATCGCTATCATCATGATTTAATGTTCTTTGGTATGAAAAGGGTTCAAAGACTGGTGTTTATACCCGTAATTCTGCATTATCAGAATGGATATCTGCTTTGCAAACTCAGAAGTTACTAATGCATTTCCAAGAACTCCGAGTTCTTGGCAGTTGCTGTCACCCCAGTCTGAATCGGATAACCCCAAAGTGACTGAAGTCTTTACTTCTTGCCCTCTTCCGAATATGAATAACTGATAATTATGTGTCATTGTTCGTATCACGGCTAATGTTTCTTCCCCTGAATTCACCTCTCGGGTTGAAAATGCTACGGACGGATTACTCATAATCTGGAATCTGAATGCATTAATGTACTCATCATCAAGTTGTGCCTCTTTCTCGAAACATAGCAAAACAATGCACACCATGGCTAGAGTGGGTTTTAATCACCGAACTAAGCCCACGATCAACAATGATACCAACTGAACATGGTGCATTTTCCAACACATTCATGTTAACCTCTTTAATAGGTTGGTTATCATCCTCATCCTTGAATTGACCATCAACAGCAATTTTCCTATGAAATGGAATAAGTATATGAGGGTAACCCTCTTCGACTCTGCAATGTTGCAGACATCTTGTCCCATCGACTTATAAGTAGAAACTGAGGTTAACGGTTGAACAGACACCAACTCGTCAAGCCTCTCGTACCTCTTGAATGGATTGAATATGTTGCTTGCATCAACTTTCGCCTGGTCTTTTTTAGTTGAAGACTTGGACAAATCACACATAATAACCACGGTAGAAGCGCGACCAGTGAGTTCAATGAGCTGCACAGCGTATAAATAGATTGGGGACTTTTTGGTGGCATTAGAAACTTCCGTAATGCCAATGAGGGAAGAAACATCTTGTGCCGAGTGAAAACATCCTAGGATTTTGAGTTGTGATTCTGGTTTTGCCATTTGTAGCGTCCTGCATTCATATTGCATGTTTTGCTCTAAGGAATGTTTATAAGTAAGGGGCATGACCATAATTGTTATCACAACCACTGTAACCACCATGACAGCCTAATTCTGGTTGCTCAAAGCCTGAAAACATACTTGAATTCATTAGAATTATGCAAAACGGAAAACCACCTTCGATAAAATGAAGCAAGAAAAACTTTGATTTTTTCACATAAACAAAAAAAAAACACGTTACAGGCAGATATTAATTTACACCAAGAGAGCGCGCAACATTGAGAATGAGGATTGCCAATGAGCCTTTGGTGTTCATAAGTACTCCAAGGGTCATTCCATCTCGAGGCGAAATCCCAACGAACAAAGAGACGATGAAAGTGCCAAAAATCTTCGTCACAAAAGCGAAAAATATAACAACAATTACCAAGAAGTTGGTACTATTTTCATTCATGGTTGCCATATTGAACATCAATCCACAAAGGAAGTAATACAAAGGCAGAAAAATCATAGTCACAAAATAGTCAATCTTCTCCTTCAACTTAATCATAATCGCCCCTTTTGGCATTGTAATCCCAAATAAAAAAACCACCAACAATGGACTGCAAGCCACACATTTCAGTAACAAATGCACTAATCGAAACTCCAACCATCACAAAACTTAATTGAGTATCACTATATTCGTGTCCATTTGTTGTGTTTTCAATCAACCATGAAAGAGCAGGACGAAGAACATAGACATAAAATACAGGAAGAACAAACACTGATACCATCTGGATTATATTTTTGTGTTCTATAGATACTGCAAGTGCAAAATTAATCCAAGCTAAAATATCACCAATGACGCCGGATTTTATGGCTAAGATTCCGATATCAGTATGAATAAGACCGGAATCTGCAAGAACTTGAGCCAGATCTGGAAAACTCATGACACTTAAAACAATCCCCCAAAAAAACGGAGTACCTTCTGGAAATTCGGCGAAATCAAATATGTGCAAAAGGAAAAACAAATTATAGCCAATGGCACCGAAAAGTATAGCACCAAAAAACGCAATGTAAAGAGCTTTCCGACCATTTTTATTCATTGAAGGTATTTCCATTTCTAATGCAACCAATAACATGCAATAACACAAACCTATATTTGATATTGTTTCCAGCACCATAGTTCCTCTAAAAGGAAACACAGATGTTTGTATTATATTCAGATTCCCCAATATACTTGGTCCCAAAATTATTCCACCCTACAATTACAGTAAAATCACATCACTTCTTCACAAAAATCATATACAAAAATCATGATAAAATGAAATGTAATACTACTACTTACAATCAATTCAGCAAAGAATCTGAGGCATACGAAAATATCGAATCACAAGAAGAATAAAGCGAGAGAGAAGCAGAATGGCAAACATTGACATGATGAACAAAGGGAGAGATAATCCCATCGTGTTCGTAACCTTCCAAACACCATCCGCATACATCTCCACAGTTCGAAAGCATATCGAAATATTCTTCTCCGAGTCGCTAACTAAATCAAATTCTTCTATACTCATTTTCACTTGCCGACAACAAAACCACCACCACTACCACGACGGCGGCGGGGAAAAAGACGGTGAGAAATGAAGAAGATGAAGAAATCAATTGAGATTAAAAGTAGAAGGATCTTCCGATTTCAATGGTGAAAATTTCGTGTGAGATTTGTTCGAAATTCTTTCTAGATATTTTCTGTGGAACTTCTTGGAATTGAAGAAATTTCCAGAGAAGTGATCATAGTTTATATAGTTTTCATTTACAGCTTATTTCTGTTGTGCTTTTTGTAACAAATTATCAACTGATTATATTTAATTTTATTCTATTTATTTCTAACAAAAATATATATTTAAAAATAAAAATTAATTTAATGTAATAATCTGTATTATACAATGACTAATAGGTGGAAGCATATTTTTTCTCCTTTTATTTTCGAGAAGCTTAGCAATGAAATGTGAAGTTTACAAGTTTCGACTATGCTAAATACCTGGGAGGAAACAGAAGTTTTTTACCGAATCCATCTATTACCCGAATATGATTCTTGAAACATCTCTTTCTGCCTGTATCTGCTGGTGGTTACGGGCTGATTGTAGATAGAATCTGGAAAGATACGAAGTACATCTTATATTAGAACTTTGGCAGGCTCGAGGTTTTACAAAATAGTAGAGCAGAACTGTAATGAAACTTGCCAATACAGGAAACACCTTATCCGTGAGAATGCGGAATGCTTCGACTTCCATGGCTTTGTCAAGTTCCTGCTCGAAGGTGAAACATTTTTCTTACAATTCATTGATATAGAA
>JAYMTB010000608.1:0-13410 GCA_036897585.1 Francoa sonchifolia
GAACTAGCACTACTACTCCCATTTTTCTTCAAATTTGGAACCCCTCCACTATTCTCATCAGCAATCTATTATCCAACCAACCGAAACAGGAAATCACATTTCTAATCTTACGCAATCAAAAGGAATTTACATCTATAAATCTATATCTAAATGCTTACCAAATTAAGCTTCCCCTTGGGCATCTTCTCATCCCCAAACTTCTGCAAAACTTGCTTTGCTCGAGCTATGGCAATCAAATATCAACAAATCAGAATCCAAATCAAACCTAGATCTATGCATAAGAGACAATAACACAAAATAGTAACCTGGAGGAAGCAATTTCTTAGATAAGATCTTCTTCTTGGCCAATCTCCGATTCCAATCAAAAAGCTGAAAGAAAATCCCCACACAACCTCCAGGCCTATGACTATGAATCCGCTTCTCTGAAATCGCTAAACACGACGTCGTTTTCCCCACACTTTCATCCATCTCTGTGAACAACTCCTTCCAGATGTCACATGTATACACAGAATCACGACGATAAATGCGTCAAAAACGCCACTATTTAACAACAGCACAAAAAACCCTAAATCCCAGGGAAATACACTCACATTCCTCCAAAATCACCTATACAGCAACAAAATACCCTACAGTGAAACCCGTGCCCCATCAACAACTTTTCCCCCCCTTTCCTCTGAACGAAAAAGCAACCGTTGAGTGTCGCAATGCAAACCGACGATTCATCCTCTGAAATCACTGCACAGGCTAGGTTTATTCTGTTCGGAAAAGCACACACATGATGATGATCAAATCAAAAGCATCAAAAAGTAGCAAAAAAGCATATACAGCGAAAAGGATATAGCAAAAGGAGAATCGTATCAAATGATTCGACGTTTGCTGGCGCACGACTCGAGATATGGAAGCTCGAGGTGGAGGACTGCCATTGATGGAGTGAGAAAGAAGAAAGGTAGGTGCGCAGGATAAGCAGAAATGAGAGAGACATACAGCACGCCAATTTCCACACTGTAACAACGGTCAACGATCCATTCATTATTAACTATTAACTATTAACTATTAACTATTAACTATTAACTATTAATTATATAATTTATTTTTGTTCACGTTTTTAAGGTTATATAATTATTTATATTACTTTTTGGGAATAATCATATTTTGCACCCTTTTGCTGATTCCTAATTTTTGTACATAAGTAATTATGATTTTCACTTCTACAATAAGGAATCTGAATATAATAGTCTAGTTAGAATATTAAAAAGGGATTTGTTATTGTTTCAAAGACATGTTTAGCCTATTTTTTATTTCAAAATTACAGAATAACTAATTGCAAAAATAATATCAACTAAATATATTTGAAATACTAGCAAATTGCATGGTTGATTTTTATAATATCCGCATAAAACATTAATCGAGAAAACAAGTATCAAACATGTCATATGGGAAAAAGGTGGAGGAAACTTCCATATAGACCCCATCAAAATTAATGAATCCAAAACAAATGTTTTGTTACAATGGGTCATAATATCATGTCTACTTTTTGTACCCCATTCGCTCTATTAGTTCTCATGTGATCGGTTGATTTAATTGATATTTTTTTGTCTCTGTCTTGTTTTTTTTTTTTTAATTCTTTTGTCAATATTTTTTAATTTTATAGTTTTTTAAAAAATTATTGGCAATAGTATTTAAAAATATTTATTTTTACAAAATTAATAGTATGGAATTAATTGGAATTGGATGTGCCCCATTTTCTAATCGGGTCAGATTTAGGTAAGGGCCGATGGCCCATAGAGGCTTATTTGAGCCGGAAAAAGATGGCTTAAAACGGGCCTAATTTGATCCACATAGGTTATGGTGGGCATTTCCGATATGAAGATTTGGGCCCAAAAAACCTAACGGCCCAAACTATAAAATATCTATAATGCACTATTATTGAGATTAGGTATTTTTAGCACAAAATAAAAAATTAACATAAAAATAAAAATAAAATTTAATTTTTCTGAATAGATAACATCTCTAAACCTAAATGTTTTTCTTGATAATGAAAATTGAATTAGTTGCAAATTTGCAAAGTCAGCTTGAAAAATTAGAAGTCTATATAAAAAAAAAATGGAACGACTATAATGTTTTTCAGTGAATTTTTGTCGATACTTAAATTAGTGGAGATCATTAATAATGGAAAATATTGAAATACTCAAAGAGATTCAAGATATTTGTTACAAGTTCGACTAAAAAAATATTCATGTGGACACTAGCCCAAGATATATGATATTTAACCGTCAAACAAAATTCGGTCTTAAATTCTTTAATATGATACTAATATCCAAAATGAAAATGAAATAAATTGCAATTTATAAAGAGACAATCACCCTTTTATATAGTGGGAAAATACACGAAATAATGTAGATTCCAAATCACCCTACAAACAAAATAAAGGTAACTTATTTTTTGTATGAAAACCAAAAAGAGAGGGAAAATAAAAGCAACTTCATTATCTATACTATAAGCATGGATAATGGAAAAAAGCAAAACAAAATTGGACAACCAAAAAGAGAAGGTTATATGTCATTTTGTGCTTAAAATCATGTGCCTTCCCTTTGGCCCTTCATTTTATCCCCATGTCTATTATGCTATCTATTTTTCAATCAAGTTATCAATAAATTGGTTTACATTATTTCCCAATTCAAGTTATAATAAAATACTATAGACATTAATATACATTTTTCATATACACATTAATGAGAAAAAATTTATTAAAAAAGTCAATAAAGCATTAAAAAGGAAGAACAAAAATTTGAACAAATCCCACTAGCATTGGATGAAGAAAAAACTTTCTCAGGACTCATTCAAAGATCTTTTCACCAAATCTCTTCTCTTAAATCAAAAATAAATAAAAAAATTAAAATTTACAAAATTAGAAAGTTAAATTCAATTCATACACACAAAATAATTTAGAAAATAAACACTATTTCTACAATCAAATTAAATTAATAAAAAGGTAAATAAATCTTGTACCAAAAAGTTGTATCGAAACCATCAGGCTGAAATCTAGGCACCAAACAATTTTCCATTTGATTTTCTTGTCTTATTTCAAGAATCTAGATTCTCGAATCAATATTTCGGAATCATTTCTTTCTGTTCTTATTGGAAAACATAGATCCAAAACCAAACAAATTAGCACTACCAACATTCAAAACAGGCGAAACCCGAATCGAATTCCCATTAGCTCCATAATTCTTCTTCAATGGTGGTTTTTGATTACCCAAACAAGAAGATTGAGATGAAGATTTCATATAAGAAACCAATACATGTTTCTGTGAATTCTGCTTCCAATTTCTCTTCCCATTTGATCCAGAATTCGATGAACCAGTGGAATTACTTCGCGATAAAATTGGTAAAGAACATAAATTTCTTGCATACCCATTACCACAATTCAAACTTGAACTTCTTTTAAATCCCCAAAATGACTTCAAATTCTGAGTTTCATGTTTTTTCAAACACTCTGTTTTTTTGGGGTTTTGTTTCGAATCAAAAACAGAGCATTGCTCTGTTTGCTCTGTTTTTTTCTTCATTTGAATTGGTCGAATAATTCCATTGCAAAAAAGTTCATCTGCAGATGAAGAGGGTTCATATTCTAATCTTTTGGCAACACAAAAATCAAAATCAATACTTCCTGGTGAATACGATTTAATGGTGTTATCTTCTTCCGGTGAAGAACAAAGATCATGAGAGAAAGAGATTCTAGGACTTGATACATAAGAATCGTCTGAAAATCGATGAACAGACATTGATTTTGAGAAAATAATTGAAACCCAGATGATGAAATATGGATTTTGAGTAATGGGAACGATTTGAATTTGGATTTAATTGGGAGATTTGAAATGGGTAATGGTGATTTTGATGAAAAATTGAGTTGACGTGTGAAGATATTTGAAGAAAATTGAAAAAATTTGATATGGTGGTGGAGTGGTTGGGTTGGAAATTGCATAACAGGTAGACATGTTGCGGTTGAAAAAATATTTTTAATTTTTTTTTAAATATTAGTTTGTTTTTTTTAAAAATATTTATATAGAACTGCAGTACGAGCTTGATTTTGGTTTTATAATAATTTATAAGATTCAGCTTAGGCTTGAGCTCAACTGAGCCCAAAACCTTTGGGCTTGAGCTCGGATCGTGAAAAAGTAATTGGATTGAGTTGGGTTCAACTGGATAATATTAAACGAGACCTAAATGGGCCACACCTTGGGATTGAATTTATAAAATATTATTCTATCTATACTTCTAGATATGGTAAGAAAAAAAAAAACATCTATGCAAGTAACTAACACTATATATTCCAAATCACAACTTGAAGTTCACAACATAACTAAAAAATTAGTAAAGCAAATGAATGACCAGTATCTTTACTTTGAATTTTATACTAATATATATTATTTTTACTTGAAAAGATTTATGTAATTTAAAAATAACATAGTTTACGTTTTCATATACAAAGGATTTATATAAACAATATGTATTGTTTTTATTTAAATGAACATGACTCGTTAAGTAAACAAACATCAAAATCAAATTTAAGTTTAAGTTTAATTCAATTAAAAAACGAGTCGAGCCGAACTGACTTGTTAGTGGCTGGGGTCATTTACAGCCCTAAGTCCTTATACATGGGTTTCATATCGACCCCTACTCTCTAAAAAGTTAGAGTTGTCCCCCAAATTTTTGAATGATTGGGAAAATAATACCTAACTATGGGTTTTTGTTTGGAAGTGGATATATTTGTGGACTATGGCTGGGTTGAATATAAGAATTGGGCTTAAAGCATAAAAGAACAATGTAAAAAAAAGGGTATCACTGAAGTGGTAAGACCATATTGAATATCCAATACTTGGAAAGTGTTATTTGGCATATGAGATTGCATCCGTGGAGGGGCGATTGAATAAGTCCAGGGAGACTTATAGTCTATCCACATGATACTCCTTGGACTATAAGAATAGCAAAATGGTATTTTTTAGGTTTACAATTATTTCTCTTTTTAGTCCAAAAATATATTTATATAAAAAATTCGAAGAAATTTCTTTTCAGCACGGGTAGGGTGCGGTGAATTTGAAAAATTGAATTATATCATCGGGTTTTTTCCAAATAGATTTCATTTTATTTTTGTTTTTTGCTTTTCCAAATTTAAAAAATAAATCATAAGTGAAACATATAGAAAATTCTGATTACAATTCAATTTAGATAGTCGAAATAAGGGTTAATTCAAAAAATTATAGATAAAGTTGTACCTACTGTTGATTGGGGTAACCTAAAAAATATATTTATATTTATTAATTAAAATGTTGAAAAATTCATAAATGACAATTCAAGGACCAATAGGAGTAAGACACCTGGACTCTGTCTAGAAACAAAAGTGAAGGCAGCCAAACAACCAATCAACGCCATAGTCAAATTCAAATATATAAAGAACAATTTTACCATACACCCGGTGCAGTACGTTTATTGAATAGTCTACGGCAGGCTGATGTGTCAAACTATGATCCGTCAGATGTACATTTCCCAAGTCTCACGTATCTCTCACACGCAATTGGCTTATGAAAGTTTCTTTCAGTTTGAATTTTATAAAGGGAAGAAACTTTTCTTTCGATTTTCTCACACTTTCTCGGCAACCTACAACAAACTTTCAGCCCATTTTTGCTGGAGATCTGTTGGCGGACTAACTTGAGAAGTCGAGGAAAGAAAAGGAGTAAGGATTTGCAGATAAATGCCTAATTGGGAGCTTAGAAACTGCTGTCAGCACGATCAGGTCGCGTTTCTTGTGACTATCGGAATCTATACTGTTGTTATCTTCGCGGTATGTTTCTTTACTGTTTCAAGAATCTTAATGTTGTTTTGATTTTGAAGTGTTGATGATTGAGATATGAGATCGAGTTGACTGAGTCAAAGTGTTGTTTAGGTTTGAATTTTAAGGAGGTGTAGTTTATGTTGTTTGCTTTGATTTATGATTTTTGATGTTTTCTGGAAATTGAAAGGAAGCATTTCGGTGATTTGACTGTTTTTAATTGATTGATTGTTCTTTTTGGAAAATTGTTCATTGTTGTGGTTGAATTCATCTGTTTAGATAGTGGGAAATGTCATTGATATCAGAATTCAGGCGTGAATTTGGAACTTTTTGACTGGAAATTGAGCATTTTCTACTAAGATGTGTTATTAGTAGAAATTAATTGGTGAATAATCTAAAAGATAATAGTATTGAGAACGATCTCAAGGATAGGAGGGAAATGATAAAATAGCGTGTAATTTTGATATTGGGAAGAGATATCATTATATCTAGGATCGAATATGGGATATGCGGTGTTTGAACGAGTTCGATGAGTAACAGGTTCATCACAAACTTGGTAAGTGGTTAATGGAAGGTGAGACAGTGTTCATAGTGAGGAAATGGGAAGGGAGAAGAGCTATGAAATGTAATCCGACAGATTGGTACACATTAGATGTCTCTTTCATATTGACTTGTGTTAAACTATTATTTGCTTTGTTCCAAATTTTATGTTTTTAGTATATGTTATGTTAGTAGTGTTAGAAATTGGTATTCGAACATATGTATCTTCCTTTACAGAAATTACTAAATGGTTTTATAGTTCAATGTCATGTTTTAATTTGTGATCAGCTAGTCGTTTTATGCAAATCTTTTGTTTCTGACCTTAATAGCTATGGAGGACATTCCTACTGACACCTTTCAAGCTCATCACTGTGTTTTTGCATGAAGCAAGTCATGCAATTGCTTGTATACTCACATGTGGTCAGGTAATATTTCTTCAAAATATATACAATGTACAGGGTACACTCATAAACAATGCGGTACATACAAACATTTCTGTAATTCCAGGCCTCCTTTTGTAATCTATAATTGCTGAACCTAGAAATTCCATATTCTACTGTAATACTGCAGGTTGAAGGAATTCAGGTTCATGCAAATGAAGGTGGGGTGACACAAACACGTGGGGGAATATACTGGTTAATCTTGCCAGCAGGATGTAAGGCACTTCTATTGATAAAAGTTTATTTTTCTCTTTAAAATATCTATTTCAAGCTCTGTCACATTTTTCGACTACTAATTTATAGTCATTTACTCACAAAATATGGGGGGATAAATTGGCATTGAAACAAAATCACATATATAACTCTGCATTGAAACATATGGGAGTGCAAGGAAATGTGCAATATATAGTTCGTTTTAAATTACATCATATCTTCTTTTACCTGTGACTTGCAATTTGAGTCAGCTTCTTCTTAGGTCACAATCTGCATATTTTATTTGTCAATCCAGATCTTGGCTCATCATTTTGGGGAATGACTTTGATTCTTGCATCCACAAATCTTCTAACTGCGAGAATTGCTGCTGGTTGTTTGGGTCTTGCTCTGCTTATCGTTCTCTTTCTTGCTAAAAATGTAAGATCTTTATAAGGCAAATAAAATTACATTACAATTGTTGGATTTTTTTCTTTATAAAGGAGAGTGCTTAGGATTTTCATTTTGATACTATTTTTTTTCTTTTGTTTTATTTCACTGGCTATAGTGGACACTTAGAGGACTTTGTATTGGTGAGTACTTTTGGAAATATTGGAAAGAATTTCATTATTTCAGAACGCTTCCATGTTCAACTAATTAATATTTTCAAGCGAAATTGCAGGGTTCATCATTTTCCTTGCCGTGGTTTGGCTTTTGCAAGAAACAACCACAGTTCGCATACTCCGTTATGTCATTCTCTTCATTGGTAAATGCTTAAATCATCACATAAATACCTTTTGGATTAATCACTTTGCTATTAAACGTACATTTCTTTAATTGTTTGGGTGGAAATCTATGTCTGGTTTGGTAACTTGCAGGTGTCATGAACAGTCTGTTTTCAGTTTACGGTACATTCACTCATTTCTCTTGTAAATTAAGCGACTGATGTTGAGATTACAAATTACATATTTTATAATATTTGCATGTAACAGACATTTATGATGATCTAATATCTCGAAGAGTCAACTCTAGCGATGCTGAGAAGTTTGCAGAACTTTGCCCCTGCCCTTGTAATGGAGTTGGATGGGGAGTGATCTGGTGAGACTTTTCCGTACATTTGTTCTTTACTCAACATGTAAATATGTTCATCATTCCATATTTACATGCGGTTGCTCAATACCTTAATGAATAAATCTATATGCAGGGGAATGATTTCATTTTCGTTTCTTGGTGGATCGATATATCTTGGACTCGTCATCTTATCTTAAGGTACAATCTGCTTAGCAAAACAATTAACTTTAGATTGTATAGTTACTAAGGTACGTTCGATAATCTTATGGAATGCATCATTAAAATTAGGATGATGAATCATGAACTAGTTGTTCCAAATTATTTAAGATTCAGAGTCTGGCAAATTTTAAAACTTAATGATTGGCAGGCATTAGCAGGTGTTCGATTTGCGCAAGACTAGCTAATTCAATTTCCTTCACGAGTTGTACTTTGAGAAGTGTCTAATGTTAACATGTCACAAATTCTTTTCAGATCGGGAGACTTGGACTCGAGCTCATTGTCCGAAGAGAATCTGTTCTTATTCCGAATCTTTTCTATTCGATCTAATAGTTCTGTATCAGATTGACTCATTGATTTATGTTCTTAGCTCATTCTTTCAACCCTTATTATTTAGGGATACAATTATTGTACATTGTCTCCAGTGTGAATATCAATTAGAACAAATTGGAATTTTTTACAACTGTCAACATATTTACAATTCTAAATCCAAATGTCGGTATTTTTATCGAGAAATGGTACCTAATTACTAATTTCATACAATTTTATATTTGCATACTCATATTTTGTCTAACGACATCAAGTATTTTTTATCATGAACGAAAACAAAAAATTATTGATGCATTCACATTTGCAGTTGTATTGGGACGAAATAATTGTAACTCAGAAAAAAAAAAATTCACTTTTATAAAATTTTTAAATTACAATTTACAAGAGGAATAAACAAAATAAATTTCTTGTCAATTGTTTGACAACATTGGTGTGCAATACCGAAACTTGATAGGGTGTCATAATTGATTTTGGGGGTCAGAAACATCTTTATATATCGAGATCATCATCTGGGTCTTCATCAGAATCGGGCATCTCATCATCTGAATCACGAAAATATAATATCTCTCCCTTGCCGGAATCCTCGTTGGTATGCATTGTTGTGTCTGAAACTGTGTCATTGTTGCTCTCTGTTAGAGATCTACGGCCATCATAAATTTGTATCGGTTTACCATTTCCTAAACAGACCAAAATCAACAGTTCAACACTATGTCAAACTATCTAATAAATCACGCGAAACCAAGAATGAGAAAAGAATGTCAATTTGCAATACCTTGGTGTTCAAATGGAAGTACAACTTTAGCCCTTTCAATCCGCTCCTCTTCCGACAATTGTAGGTAAAACTGTACCTGTTATATAGAAGCATCAATGTATACCAAATAAGTTCCCTTACATTAATGGACAGAAAACTAGTACTACAACATAATTTCCTCTTCTGCGAGATAATGCTGCACAACTGACCTTTGGTACGAGCCTTGATTAATCGTGCTCTCTTCAAATGAAGTGGATGTAAATTTTACACCTGATTGCTCAACGTGAAATTCTTCACACTAAATGAAATTTTGAAAAATAATACGTAAGTTTGCTACATTGTAAATCAACAATAAGATATTATATACTCTGAGCAAGAGAGAAAGAGAGAGATTACCGTTACTCTAACACGTCCATTTCTACGCTTGAACCGAGCATGAAACTTTCCTTTCCTCGAATTCTGCTCAAGCAAAGGAAGGTTCTCCAAATCTCCCCTTTGTCCATTTGCCGATTGATTAAATGGTTGCAAAGTGGCCACAATGGAGGACATGTATTCGAGAACAGTGGAGGCCTTGAATTCATTAAGGTCAGAATGTAACAACCAAATGGTACTTGAAATTTTATCTGCATCCAACACCAACATAAAAGTTGTAGTGTCCATGAGTCGTTTTAGATGTAAAGAACATATCTAGAAAAATACAATGACAAATCTAATATTTGAATGTGTCAGTCCCCAATTTGTAGACAAATAACAAAATCTGCAGGAAACAAATTGGAAGCAGCTGAAAGTGGCAACAAAATTACAATATGGATTAATCTTTATAACTGATGCAATACAATAATAGGAAAAATGATTTGATACACATGGGTATCACAAATTTTACTTAAATATGTCAAGAGGGTATGAAAGATTTATATACCATGGCTACGAAGGTTGCTTAATAGGCGTGCAACTTGTGGCATGGATGTATGTCTTAACATTTCATTCACCTGGTGAGAAAATGATCGTAGAAGCTGTTACGCACAGGAATGAAAAACAAATACAGCACGCAGACAAATTTTCCTCTTGAACAGGAAACTAAATTTTGTAAATAAAATAAAACCCCCACTCCTGCCACGATATAAAAGTCATGAAAATTTTGTATATGCGTCATTGTAGGTGAACTACAACAATTGTATACAGCAGATAGATTGTTCAGGTTTTTTGTCTCCAAAAGATCTAATCTCTGTTAATTACATAAATAAGATGCTAGCTCACCGAATCTATGGCAACAGAAAAACGACCTTTTTCCTTCCTCAATTGAACCTGAAGCATGTACAACCATAGATGGATTAGATATCAAAATAAACAGTAAAGATGGATTCAAGGACATTACAAACAAAGATGAGAAACTCATTGTAAACAATTTTTCCTTAGTAGGCATTATTGACAATCTTTATTATTACAAAGTGATCTATAAACAGGGCTTTGGACTAAGAAATTACTTGCACACTATATACCAAATACATCAGGTTCAACTGCTGTAAAAGAACAACGACATGTATGCTAAATACATCAGACTTTGGACAGTAAAACATATATCTTACTGGAATGCTAAATTTCCATGAACAACTACACAATTGTTCTAACAGCAAGAATAAGAGCTCAATTGTCGAAGAGAGAATCATACCTATTTCAATGATTGAGTGGAACAACTTATCCAAATTCCTCACATCAGTACAAACATTGGATACACCTTCATGAGAATGATTCATAGCATTTCCATCTTTCACGAGCCAACTTTTCCAACCAAGAGGATCCGTATAACAATCCAAAATCTGAATCCTATGATAGTGTCAAAAGTATTTGCACAAAAACAAAAAGAATTAAAAAAAAGTCTAATTTCTCTTCAAACTGGAACTTAATCTTTCTGCAACAATGCACTTTATATTTTTGGCAATCATCTCTTAAGAGGGCAATTTTCAAATTTTATTTTCTTTGCCTATCCTCAAAAATTTTAGAAGCAACCAAGAAAGAGGAAAATGCTAATTTACTCAACTGGTGCAAATTTAAAGTATGACTTTCTTTTCCTTTCCATCTTTTGCTCATCGACAAATGAGTTTTTAAAGTACTTAATATATAAACAATGAAAGCCTCATCACCATTTATCAGACGAAGCAATGTCAACTCCTCTTCTCTTCAACAAATCCACATAAAACAATGGACTCCTAGAATATGCAACCAGCACTAGGGCTCTGCAACAAAAAATAACTATTAATTTATACAGCACAAGTTTCTAAGGAATTCAAAATAAGAAAGAATGGTGTCATTTATGGGGTATTGAACTGACCGAGATTGAGACTTTCCTGCCAAAATGTTGATAGATAATTGAGTGAGAATGTAACTGAAGGCATCAAGACCATAAGGCGAAGCTATAGTGTCCTTAATTGTGAGAGCCGGTGCATGTTCTCCTTCTAATGCTCCGTCTCGAAGTGCTCTACAAATAGATTCCACCATTGCTGCTGGTACGGATGGCAATTTGAGAAACGAGTCACACGACAAGATGACACAAACATGACTCAAATTAACGGACTTAAATTTGATAGAAGTGTCAATATTAATCTGGACAGATAATTGTGGCATAAACAAATTGAGTTGCTAAACCCTTTATGACCCACTTATAATCGTTTTCCTATATCAATACAAATTCAATATTAACATAGTAAATAATAATATTAACCATGTAGATTTTTAAGAAATGAATGATTTCCCGAAGAGTAAATACCCAATCAGTTAACAGATTACAACATAACAATCATGCTAAAACTTCTTAAGACTTTTGCTGCATCATGGCAGGTATGGAGTTAAGATTTCAAGTTTTCTCATGAACAAATGTGATAGAGATTGTTAATAAATGATATAATTCCAACATAACAATCATTTACACTTTTAAGCGATCTTGAAATATCAGAAAGCATAGAAATTGCGATTAATAATTCAATTCATTATATGATATTAAGACAATCATCATTCCTATTGTTAGAGCTACAACTAAGAGTTCACACTAACATAGTTTCGCTGTTTGGATAGCATTTTCGAGATTCCTGAGAATGAAAGAAAACTACAAAAGAAGAAAATAAGGAAAGGATAATACCTGCGCATACGAGGTGACTGAGAGATCAACTGGTAGCGGCGGCGGAGCTCTCTTCGTCTCTCTCGTCTCCGTCGAAAATGGCCGCCGGAATCTGCAATGGAAGATGAGATAATACTGATGGGCTTTATTTGCCCTAAGTTAAAGCCCATGGGCCGGAATTTCTGATCAAATATATCAGATGTTTCCTGGGCCTTACCCATTAAAACAAGTGCAGCCAAATTTTAATAAAAATCCTTTTTTAAAGAAAAAACATGTATTAATATAAAACTAATTTGACTTTAACAATATTTTAGGCTTATTCAGAATTTAATCAAAAAAATATTATATTTTTTTATTTAGTTCACAAAATTAAACAAATAAATATACTAATCAATAACAAAAATCATAATTTTTAGAATTTAAACATAATAATCCTTAATAAGGTCAAATGATGAAACCCATAAGAAAATTTGTCCTCAAGTTTAATCTACATACATTCTTTTATTTCCTAGGAAATTTATCAATCCTTAATAATGGTCAAAAGATGAAAAAATTTCATTTTGAAATCACAAGTTTGAGGGTTTTCAGTTTAGAGAGAGAGAGCGATAGAGGCTACTCTCCCGAAAAAAATTTCAAGCATTTCGGACCTAGATATGACACTAAACTTATTCCCAAAAATAAAAAAATAGTAATAATAATAGAAATCATGCTTCCATTCTTTCTGCGAGAAAAATCGAGTAAAACACCCAACAATTTCGTTTCGGAATAATAATCCCCACAAAAGTTTTAAACCGAGTCTTTGCAATACGACTAGAACCAAATTTCAAAAAACTCAAAATTTTGATACTAACTAATGCAATAACAGTGCTTTAAATTAAAAGAGAACCATTGAAAACACTAAGGGTGTGGATTGCATCACTTTAGGCCTCTGTAA
>JAYMTB010000609.1:0-13406 GCA_036897585.1 Francoa sonchifolia
GGCCTTTTGCCCATGACTACTCATAACTAATAATATAAGTTTTTATACTTATTTAATTATTTTCAAGATTTCATTTTGCATATTTCTTTATTAAGCTATCTTAAAAATAAAAATAAAAATTTATTTAAATTTAATTATTAAGACAGAAGTACGAAATTCAAAGAATTCAATAGAGCAAAGAATTTGTAATAAAAAAAATTATATTATTTGAGAAGCCAGCAAAATAATATTTTGAAAAAAAAAAACAAAATTTACCTGATGTATCATCTCACACAATTTCAAATGAAGCAATAATATATGAGACAATAACAAAAGAATAATAAATTTTTTCCAACTTCCGTTTTCCCTCTAGCAATTGATTCCACAGACTTGAACATCAGGGCCTGTAACTCTGATGGTGAATGGATCGATTCTCACCCACAACAATGAGAAGATCGAAGCAAGAAGAATTGACCAGACAACAACAATGGTAGGCGTCCGGTTTTGGCGTCCCATTAGACCTTTGAGGAATGGATAAAGATGGACAATCACCCAAAACGCGAAAAATAGTTTACCAAATAGAGGTCCCCATGATTGGTAACCGGAGTTGATGGCGTAGGATATTCCGGCAACAACACCAACTAGGTTTATGATGAGGAGAGTTGTTGGTGGGATGAGGAGTGCTGTCCATTTGAATAAGTAGAGTTCGGCAAAATCCCCCTCTTCATCTGATGCCTTGGAGGTGACTGTGAAGTTGGTGTCAATTCCGGCTAGGACTTTTAGCAGGCCTTGGACAACTGCAAAAAGATGGGCGGATACAACACCAATGACCCAAAATTGTTCGTTTCTCCACCATTTGTCTATTCCGACACCACTCCATCTCATCTCTAGGATACCGGTTGCAAAGATGGAAATAAAGAGAGAGATAAACCATATACTCGCAATGTTACTAATCTGCAACCAGAATGATCCGAGTAAATTATATATTCTACAGACAACATGCTGACTAACATATAGAAACTGGGTTCTTATCTCGAGACTCAAAAGATTACTATTTCATATTTTTATTGCAAAATAGAAAGGATATCAGGGCAATGGCACAAAAACAAACCTGTGGAATAATGAACTTGTTGGTAAGTAGGCAGACGGCTGGCAATGTGCAATACATGAGAAGAGGAAGCGCTGTGATTGGATAAATGGTGGTGTTTATGTATGCCAACCGTTCGAGCCACTTAAGTCTACCACCATAACCATACCAGATTGGGCAATGCCGACTGAGCAGAATTTCCAGAGAACCTAGAGCCCATCGGAGAACTTGGTTGAGACGATCTGAAAGATTAATAGGTGCAGATCCTTTAAAGGCTGGGCGCTTGGGCATGCAGTATATTGATCGCCAACCACGAGCATGCATCTTGAATCCTGTGAGAATATCTTCTGTAACAGAACCGTAAATCCATCCTATCTGCAAAGCACGAACAAAATCATCTAAAACCCCTACAACCGAACCGAAAAAGTAACAACAAGCTAAAGCATTAACCTAGGAAAACAATGTACCTCCTGTCCCCAATCTGTTTTGTCCTCGTATCCGCAACTTATAACATGAATAGCCTCTTTAAGAAGAGTTTCTGGTAATGCAGACTGAGGAACACCACCATTCTCCATCAATGTAGAGGCAACAAAAACAGCAGACTGACCAAATCTTTTCTCCAGGCTTATTTGTGACATGAGTAGAGACTTTTCATCATCTAGTCCAGCTCCTGTTTTTATAAAGTAAAAGAAGATTACACCCAATTCTCAAATGAAACAATGTAGACAAACCACAAGTAACTTTTCCTGAACCAGAGTAAGGCATGATCCAATAAAGAAGACCCATGGGACTATTTTGGTACTGAAACTGATGAAGTATGATGAGAATTGAAAAGAAAAAGATTGTAATAAAGTATGAAAGATCAATTTTTAGAAATTGTAACACATCAAGTCCATAAGAATTAAAAAGACAATCTATAATTCCTTTTTTAATGATAAAGTCGTATATATATACCATTATAATATGAAAACAGAAAGGGCAAGAAAGGTACCTTCCACACCCTCTTCTATATCATCTAGGTTGTAAATTGGCACAGTGGGATCTGCGTGCTTGCCAGATTTCTTCTTGTCATTTTTACTCGATTTTGAACCCTTTCGGGATCCACCACAGAGTGAAGACAGCACTCCTGCTTTTCTATGCTTAGGTTTTTGAGGAGGCTCATAACCATATAAGGCTGTCCTATTGAAGACACATCCAGTCCCCACATAAACAGGTCCTTGAATGCCATCCAACCCTCTTAAATTTATCTGAAACCCAAAAGAAAGCAAATAAACAGTAAGCAAATGAAGAATATATTTCTGGGTTCAAAAGTTTGTCCAATCTGTAGAGATGCCAATAACGACATGACATATAAACACACCGTGACCACATTCAACAACATCATATAGGAATAAAAACAAACAATACATCTGTTGAAGCGTGTAGAACTTACATCGAAGAAAACGGTATTACGGTTGGCATATCGATCATTTCTATCAATACCATCAAATCTTTGCGGAAACTGAACATAACAAACTTTTTTCCCAAGGTTGGGATCCATCATAAAACACATAGCTTCCCTCAAGGCCTTGCTGTTGTTTATATAGTGATCACAATCAAGATTCAACAAGAAAGGTCCATTAGTTAGGACTGCCGATACTCGGACCTGAGAGAGAGTTACATTGATCATTTTGAGGTTAGGGTAGGCCCAGATATGAAGAGAAATGAACTAGATTAGACATGAAGAGAACAAACTATCATGTTTTACTTCTAAGTCTAACTACTCACAAGTGCATTCATAGCACCAGCTTTCTTGTGATGTTGGAAGCCTGGCCACTTTTCACGAGAAACATAGACTAACTGTGGCAGCTCATTACCCTCGGCATCAAGCCCTCCACTTTGGCCTAAGAAAACCTGCAAATAATGAACTCGAACTTTAGTAACAATCTGAAACAGGGGAGAATTAAATATCAAATTCTGTTTTCGGCGGCCCGATAAATCACTTTTTACATACAAATTTTTGAAGCAGGATAAATGGTATAAGCCAAACATGACCATAGAAAAATTATAATAAAAATCACGATGAGAAGGCTACTGTCAAGCAGAATGATGAGCTGAAAGAGGAATAGTGATGTGCACAACATTATTACATTAGCAAAGATGTATTAGATAAAAGACATTCTTGAACCTAAAACAAGTTAATTAATTCAAGAGACATAGTCATGTTTAAAGGAAAACAGACCTCCCAATGATAAATGGAGTTACCTGGATCATTCCCGGATGGTCTCGGGTGTTGTTTCCAGGCCATGGAGTGCCATCTTGCATAGTCCATCCTGCTTCAGGAACTTTTTGCGCCTTTGAGACAAGCCCATTAACACGAACTTTAAATTCTTCATATTCTCTCTGGCACAAATGATGCAGAATAACAATTAAAAAGGATGTCATAGAAATAAATTTGGAGCATCCAAATAGATTTGTGTGATTTACCATACCTTCATAGCTCTGCGATCTTTGACAAAAGATGGTTGAACTTTATCTTTCAAGTAGTCAATCTTCTGCGCAAAGTACCATTCTGGAGCCCTAGGTTCAATACTATATTTCTTGCAGAAAGGAACCCATTTCCTTGCAAATTCTGATGATTCAGACAGAGCTTCAAATGTCAACATAGCAGCGCCATCATCAGATACGTAGCAAGACACTTTGTCAACTGGGTAATCAACTGCAAGAATGGATAACACGGTATTGGCTGTCACAAGAGGAGGCTCCTTTAATGGGTCAACAGTACTGACAAAAATGTCAACAGCAGATAATTGTGATGGTTCTCCTTCCTGGTCATATCTGATATTCATAATGACATGGAATTAAAACTCTGAATTTAATGAAACTTCTGGAAGTGAAAAACTGAGGTACTTGAAACATGGAATGAGGCTTTATATATTCAAATAAGATAGACTGAAGAATTATCCTACCTTAGAGACAGCCTGTCAAGATATGTTTCGCGGTTTACAGGGAGCCACTTGGGGAACTGATCCAATATCCAGGATATTGCGAACCAGATCTCACATATGACAGATATTAACCATAAAGCATAGGCATTCTTCACAGGGTTTGTTATTCGGTAGTGCAAGAAAATGCAGAGAATAACAAGCCGAAGAACAATAACCATCCTATAAGGGTTTATCCTAGATGATGGAAGAGAAACCTTCCTTGAAAGAGGCTGCCTAGTTTCATCATTTCTGCAAAACAAAAGGAAATAGGCATGAAAAGTAGCCTTCAGCTGGGTCTAAAAAATAAGTGATATATATTGAAACTAAATGTAGGAAAACCAAATTCAGTAGTTAGTGCTTAGCTGACATAGAGCACTTTGATCATGAAAATGACCAAAGTTGCCAAATAAGACAAACTTTTTCAAGATTCTATGCACTCTCTGAAGGAATGTCCTTCAACAGAAAGCTTGCAACAAAATATATTGCTCATCCACACTTTCTAAAGACTATCAGCGAGAGAACAAGGGGAAAACAAAGAAAAAACTCAAGCGATTAAGTGGGAACCCACAGTAAGGAGTCATCCACAAGCACATCAGTGCAGGCGTCAATATCTCCACCTCTTTCAGATGCAGGCTGACCAGTACTCACCGAGACAACATTTTTTTCCTGCTTCATTTTCCAGCCCTCAACTCTCTCTTTCCAGGCTACGTTGCCTAAACCTGGTGAACAAAACTCTCGCACTGGATCCACAACTCTATTAGCTGCATAGATAATGTTACCAAGAAACATAAATATTGGGAGCAAACACCAACACACAAGAACCAAGAAAATAGTTTGTGGAGAGAGAGGAAATACGCGATTGATTGACATCAGTCGCATATGGAAGAGAATGGACACGCTTCCCACTGACACCAATTCCAGGAGATGCCATAGAAAAGTGCTCAGGTGATGAGGCAGACAACTCTCCAGAAACCTAATAATTTGAGTAGCCAAAAGATTATTCCATCTCAAATATTATGCCAAAAAAGAGAACAGCATGTGATATCTTGATACCCTAACCTCTTGTCCATTCGTGAGCAAAGGAATGTGATTTTGAGAAGCATCCCTATTGTATTTCGGAGCCTCAACATCCTCACCTCGTCCATAAGTCATAGGCCAGCTCAACATGCGCTCTGCGACTGCGGTCTTCTGCTTCTCGTTTTGATTTTCTGAAGAGTAAGTGAAATCACTTGTACCATCATCAGCATTGCCATCCTCTTCTCTGTCACCAATAATCGCTGGGCTTCCTGGATGGAGCACATAGATAATACATGTGTTGCATATACGGTAACAAATCATAACTGATATATGAGGTGCAGCCAAATTTAGTTGCATTTCTTAGTAGGATATATGTGCACTAAAATGAGAAAGGTAATGCTTCAGATAAGAACCTACTTAGTCAAATTATGTCCCTAGTCCTGTATATGTTATGATAATCAGATTGTAGAGTATTCTAAAAACCTTGGTGCCTCTTGTATCTGGTTTTGCATTGAAGACATGATCGATGCCCGTCTTTCCTCTCATACTCGTAACACGGCCTACAAACTGGAAAGGCACATACGTCGCAAGCATTGAACTGTTCATCGTTGACAGTTTTGCCAATATTATCTCCACATATCTGGCATACCTGACCACCCAGGTTCCTTATGGAATTTGCCTATGTAATCAAACATTACATTTCACAGGTGTCAGCAACCTGCTAAAGCAATTTCAATGTGCCATTGATGACATTGATCTGTGTCAACCAACTGGACATATGTACACTCACACACCCAAAATAGAAAAGTTAAAAACATATGTTGTTGAACCAACTAGACATGTTGTTTTAAATAGAAGTTCATCGAATTTTACCACTCTTTCCCCTTCGGCCTCCATTGACAAGCGCTCTTTTCTTTGCTCGGACGTGTGCAAAGAACCTCAAATGCTGTTCAGTCTAAACATTATCTGTTTGCCGACAAACTTAACACTTGGGAAATCAAAAGGCCACAAACAACAATAATATCTGCATCTTAGTCCTCTACTTCAAAATCAAGTTTGCTCCAAACTGCTAGGATGATAACCTAAATCTGCAAAAGATTGAAAAATTAAAAACACAAATACTGGGAAATCTCATTGTATCATTCAACAATAATTGTCCTTTATTTTTAAACTGCCTCATGAAATTGAATAATTGATAATCATAATGCTATTGTTGATTAGCGACTTCACTCTTAAAATTAATGTATAATATCAATTTGAGTGGCATCCAGAGAACCAATAGAACTTCCTAGCTCAAGTTTGTCTCAGAAATCAAACAGACGGTAACCAAACCAACCATTCATTCATCAATGGAAACCACAAGCGCCGAAAAACTCAGCACCTCAATTCCTACCTTATCTATTAACCTTTCAAATTCAGATTACATGAAATTCAGTAGCGAATTAAACAAAATAGTAACCTCAAAATAAAAAAACGCGATCAACTCGATTCCGCAAGAATCCAATTAGAATTGAACAGATCTCCAACTCAAAACCATTACCAAATCCAATCCAAACACAAAACTAAAGCTAGTAACAGCTGTCTCTCTTTCACTCTCCGCGTATATAGATCAACAGCTGTCACAAATGGAAGAAAAGCGGCTTACACTGACTGAAAGCGACGGCGGAAGGAGAAGCTTGATGGCCGAGAAATGCATAGACGGAATGAGAAGTGGAAATACAGAAGAACACAGATCACTACCTTCGATCTTTCATTTTCAGTGTAACAGAATTTATTGTAATAAATATTAATTTCAGTATTTTTTGTGTGTATTAAATTTCCCAAGTTTTTAAAATCTTAAATTCAGACCATATACTCTGGGCTTGAGCCGAGAGAGGGCCCGGCCCAAAAGAGTTGGACTACTGGTTCAAAACCCTAGCGTGTATCGCTAAAGACTAGTATTTTCCGTATGAATGTGTGCAGACGAGTTGATCGCCTCAATCTTTCTTCCATCGCTGACCTATCGGTGGAAGAGGGATGAAGTAATGAGATTGAAAGGAGTATTTGGTGAGTGTTTCGTTTACTCATCTTCTTTGAGAACTTCATTGTGTTGATTCTGTTCGATTTATGTTAATGCTTTTTGAGTCATTGATTTATTAGCATTTTGGAGTTCTCATGGTGTTTTAGATGAATTTGTGAAAAAATCATGTCTAGGATCTAGAAGGTCAGAAAATGTTGCTTTCCAAAGAAGATAACTAGATTTAGGTGTGTTTTGTTGTATTGTATTGTGTATTTCTATTAGCAGTTCTCAGATTGAATGATTATTTAGAACCTAAAATTCCAAAAGGAACTGATTTGTGATTTCAGAAATGTTGGAATTTGCTATAGCAGATTACTTTTGGACTTGTTTTTGTCACTTCTAAATGAAAACCTGTTTTTGTACATAAGGGTGACTCACTAGACAATTTCGTGTGAATAAAGCTTGATCAGCTTAACATTTGTTGGGGTTTTGATTGTTTGTGGTCACTAGCATATTTATATATATATATTCAACATCTTGGTTGTGACTCGTACAGTTGTCTTGACATTCCTTGATAATAAAATAATGTTGATTGCCCTGTGTTATCTGATACAGTTTGTATTTTGCTTTTACATTATATCATATGCCAATGATTATATATTCAACAACTAAAGATGATTATATGCGATTATTGATGTGATGCCAATAGTGTCTTACTTTCACTTTTTCCAATATCCCAATGATGATACATTTAGTAATCTAAGTGGCGCATGAAAATCTGTTCAAATTGGTGCTCCCTTGCAAGATTCTTGCAATGGTCGAGGAACCATGTTATTGCGCCAGGTTGAAACTAGGCATTTTGAGGGATCGATCTTTGATAACTGTGTTTAATTATTTACAGATGTGTATGTTTCTTACCATAGCCATAATTTACTTGATGATGATATGAAGTGTTTCACTTATAGGGAACTTCTGATTTTGTAAGATTGAACCTTGAGGAGGAAAGGCAATTTCAAATGTTTCATTTTGCAGATTAGAACAATGTGCTCATGCAATACTCGCCGAGTTTTTCGTGAGTTCTATACTTCCAATATTCGAATTATCACTTGTTTTAGTTAAAGGTTTTCAATTATTTACATCAAATTAGTTCGTACATATAACATTAAATTTGAATTTGGCGCACATTATCAAATTAGTGTTTCCACCCCTTGCAGAAAAATCAATTCTTTAAGCATTTCCTGCTATGAATTTTGCTTTGCTTGATGCCCATAGTCCAACGTCTTTTCTCCATGTTTCGAAATCTACATGTAATCAGTTTCATGGAAACCTAGTTCGTTTTCTTGGAAACAGATTCTAGGAGAATGATTCAGGAGGTGAAAATTTCTGAGGTCAAGCCCTTCCAGCGATTGTAATTCTTCGAGATAAAAGCAGTCCCCCAAAGCAAAAGAGCACGAAGGTTACCCAGTTGAGCAAGTGAAATTGGCATTGATTGGATGCGGGTTCCGCTTATGTTCAACACCTTGAGTGCTTGAAATCGTTCCAAAAATTCATTCGGAATTGTCTTGAGAGGAAGATTACTTGCAGTAGTAAGGTAGAGGCATCTGAACTCTGCATCATGCGGTCAGGTGCTATAGTTGCTATTTCATTTTCATAAAAGAAACTCTTTTTAAAGACTTAGGTGCTATAGTTGCTATTTCATTATTCATAAAAGAAACTCTTTTTAAAGACCGACAACTCCAACCCTGAAATTTGATTCAATCCAACTCCTGACTGGACAAGGGATTTGCATCCATCTTCCCAGGATGATGCAATACATATTGCAACGTCCCGAATTACATCATGCATCTTGACAGTGCCTGCATGGGAACCAACTTCCAATAAACAAGAGTCCTTCAGCTTTTCGATCAAATAAATTCCTGTGTTGACTGAATCTTCATAGTTTCGTTGTTCTTCTATAAGCCCTTCTGCCACCCCGTACCTTACTTGTTCCCCGATTTCAATAGAGAAATCCTTAGGAAACAAAGAACAATAAAGGAAACAAGGTTTAATGTTGTTTCCTTTAGTTAGTTGTAACTCAACTTTATAGGCTTATAGACTTTATTCTCAATGCCTTTGATACAAGGCATTGATTTTTGCAACTCACTCAAGGCATGCTTCCTCAGCTTGATCATTGTTTTCCCCCTCATAGCTGTATCATGATGATGTTTGCCAAAGGTAATCCACTGCATTCTCTAGTCACTGCCTCTGCATATGGATTAGATTTGCCACAGTTCCTGCATTTTGAATAAATTGTTGCCAAGCCTCTTCATCATTCAGGACATCAACTTTAACATCCGCATCAGTCTTCATCTCTATACAAACCTCTGAAGATCGAGATGTCAGTGTGATTGTAGAACACCAGATGTTATAATCACTTGTTATACATTTTGTTATATGACAATTTTAACAACAAAAAGATAAAAGAAAAACTGAAAAATGATATTGAATTAATAGTTTGGGAATCGAGATTTAAAAAAAAAGAAAAGGATTTGGGGTACAGATTGATCCAAGAATAGTTTAGATGCAAAAGTGATTTTAATCCCAAATTTATTAATAATTAATCAATTTGCGAGTCGGGTAAGCGGACATAATTGATCATGATTTTGTAAAATGTTGGTACATTTAATATTAAAAATTTGAATCTATCACAAGTAATATGTTTTATATATTATAACATTATCTTGTGATAATAATATATTATGATTTATATCGGATACATTTACATTTTCACCAATTTATTATCTGTGTTAGGAAAGTCATTTTTCACCATTTTATTTATTGCCAATTTGTCCCCAAACGGTCATACTACTTGTCACTTGATAAACTCTGAAAAGTTAATAAAATTTGTAAGTTTTATAAAAGTAATATCCATAGTTCTACTTCATCAAATTTGTTTGTTAAAATATGTTGTGAGCTCCGATTTGTTCAGGAATTATATGATATTTTTTGATTAAACATGTAAAAATAATTTAATTCATAAAATATTAATATTAATAATTTGATATATCAAATAACCTTAAAATCCAATTTTATGGACTGATATATACGTAATAGAATATAAAAATAACTTGATATTTTGTTTCTCACAGGTTTGTAATCCAAGTCACAATATAAGAGTTATTTTCAATATCTTTCTTTGATTCCAAATTATAATATCGAAAAAAAATACATAATAAATAATTGAATATGCTAACAAACACGAAGAATAGATGCTGTAGTTTCACTCCAACAATCAAACAAAGAGAGAACGAATGAAAAAGGGTATTATGTCAAAGTCCATAAAAAAATTGTGCAAAATGCTACAAAAACTTCATGTGTAGGCAAAGCTATGTACCACCAAACAACCCCCTTTCAACCATACATTTTTTCATTTTTCTCAAAAACAAAACACCAAAATACCCTAATTTATAAAGTAAAATAGTTTTTGCCTTAACATTTATCAAAATATCTCACTTTTTGAAAATTAACAGATCATTTGCCAATTTTTCATATTAGAGGATTTGAAAATTTCGGCATAATAACCAAAATAGCATATTTTTTTATATCAGTTTGATATGACAATTTTATTAATACAACTTTAAGATGCATAACATTTACTAAAAATACAGCAATTTTTGCTAATTTTGATATGATAATTTCGCTAATGAAATTTTCAGATGGTTTAACAACGGTAGACATAGGTAATATTTTTAAACGTCAAAATCGCCAGATGATTCAGCGATTTTGAAAGTGAAGTATTTTGGCAATTAGTTTCACAAAAACTATAGATTAATTATCTATTTTAAAATTGATTTTCATTCCCATATATTCTTGAAAGGAAAGTTGTTTGATTGAGTGAGCAAGTCCAATGTCTCTTTCTATTGAACAACCTTTACTCTTAATTCCATAAAAATGCTGAAATGCTAAGCAAGTTTAGGTAAGAGATAGCTACATTAAACTCCAACAAAACCAATTCACTCTTGCTGCTCCTATGCACACACATTTCCTTCCTAACTTTGGCTCAAACTATGCAGCTGCACATTTCGCCTAGTTTGCGCCATGTTACTGTCTTTCCGGGCAAAGGCGTAAGAGAGTTCATTAAAGTGCGAGTTGGATCAAGAAGAATTTCATACAGAATGCTTTTTTATTCGATTTTGTTCTTCACTTTTCTTCTCCGATTCGTGTTTGTATTAACTGCTGTTGATACCATTGATGGACAAACCAAGTGCTCTACTTTAGGTACATTTTTCTATTTTCTATTTTCATGTGATTACTAGTTTTGGGTTCAGGGTTTTAGGGTTTTCTTTTTCTTAAAAGGAATAAATAATCTTGATGAGTTTTTTTATAGCATGTTGGTGTATTAGCAAACATGAGAGTTTTCACATTGACGGATTAAATTTGAATTTTTTAGGACTAATAATATAGTATGCGTGAATTGACATATAATATTATATGAGAAATAAAATAAACAATTAAATTTGACATGAAATATATTGAAACTATGATTTTTTTTTTTAAAAGAATTTATTAATTATTGACTCAATATAATTATTGAAGGTTGCTTGGGGAAAAAATTGGGGCCAAGGATTATGGGAAGAAGGAAGGAATCAAGTGTAAGATTTTATCTCACAACTGGATTTATTTTATTTTATTTATTGCAATAATAATAAATTGGAATGTAAATAAAAAGGTGCCAGAAATAATATATGAAATATTAGAAGAGCCAATAAGCGAAGAAGAAATAAAAGGAAGATCATCAGACATTCCTCATTCATTAGAAGAATTCAATCAAGAAATCAAGGAAACACCACCAGATGCTAAGACCTTTGCTCTCAAGCTTAGAGCTATGGTAATTTTTCATTTATTTATCTATTTTAATTACTATTATTTGCCCTGAGTCAAATTAAAATTCGAAGTTTATGGAAAATGTTTTTTGATTTTATGGGAAAATTGGTAGAAATTTTACAAAATTTTGGAAAAACGATTTTAACTATTTCTGATTTAATTTATACGCAAATTAAAATATTGCTTTTGGAAAATGAATTTTGCACAAACCTTGAACCTTTTGTTTCGTGCTTAAGGAGTTTTTCGTAGACTCTGTTCTCTTGCTATCAAATATCATAAACTTGTCCGAATATATTTTCTTAGATAAGTCTTAATGAATAAATAAATTTAAATTTTTTTACATTATGCAGGAAAATTAATAAAACCAAAAACGTTAATAATATTAGTAAAACACTACAAATCAAAATTGCATTTACTATAAAAATACATTAACAATTTTTTATTTTTTTTATTTTTATTTAAATATTTTTCAGGTGAGCTTGCTAGAGCAAAGAACAAGGACAGCAAAAATTCAGGAATATTTATACAGACATGTTGCATCAAGCAGCATACCTAAACAACTTCACTGCCTAACACTACGCCTAGCCGACGAGCATTCCACCAACGCAGCTGCTCGTCTGCAGCTCCCCCCTGCAGAACTCGTGCCAGCCCTTGTCGATAATTCCAAATTCCATTTTGTTCTTGCATCAGACAATGTTCTTGCAGCATCTGTTGTTGCAACATCACTAGTCCAAAACTCGTTGCGCGCTCAACAAGTTGTGTTACATATTATCACAGATAGGAAAACTTATTCGCCAATGCAAGCATGGTTTTCGTTGCATTCATTATTGCCTGCGATTATTGAAGTGAAGGCATTGCATCATTTTGATTGGTTTGCAAAGGGAAAAGTTCCTGTTCTTGAAGCTATGGAAAAAGATCATCTCGTTCGATCACAGTTTAGAGGTGGATCGTCTGCCATTGTGGCGAATAATGGGGAGAAACCTATTGTTATAGCTGCAAAACTTCAAGCTCTTAGTCCCAAGTATAATTCTATGATGAATCACATACGAATACATCTCCCTGAGGTACAGTTTTTCTTTTTTTCCTTAGGTTCTGTTTGTTTCGACAGAAAGTAAACATTTTCTAGCAAGTGGCCAAAGGAGATTTGCACATGTTGTAGATCCAGTTCAAATCTCATTAAAGTTACCTTTGTTTTAAAGGGTAGAAAACATCTACCCATAAACAAGAGGTACAAACCTACAACGTTTACAAAGAGAGGCCCAAGAAGAGTTGAGATATTAGGCTCAATAAGAGCGTAGAAATTGGCCTAAGAAGGGAAATCTCATTGAAGTAAAATTGATTTTCTGATTAATAAAAAACGAAGTCCTAAATAAGTTCTAACTAAAATACTTTTTGTCTGAATATTGCAGTTGTTTCCGAGCTTGAACAAGATAGTATTTTTGGACGATGACATAGTGGTACAGACAGATCTTTCTCCTTTATGGGATATTGATAT
>JAYMTB010000610.1:0-13405 GCA_036897585.1 Francoa sonchifolia
TTTGACTTATGCTCTGTTCCGCTATGTTTCTTCATCCACTATTTCATTTTCTTTTTCCCAAAAATATTCTGTATTTATTTTTCATTTTACCATCAAATTTATAAAAGCAAACAAATAAATTTGTAAATTTTGAATTAATTGCTAACCAAAATAGACCATATTATCCGTTTATAAATAATACAATGGAGGTAATTGCGAAAAAAAAAAAATAAATAAATACTAACTAAAATAAATAAATCTTTTTGTAACTTTACGTAATTACAAGGTTCAGAATGTAATTAACCCATCTGGAAAATTTATAGGCCGGGCCAAAACACAGGCCCAACTTTATCATTACTACATACAGGCCCATACTTTAGCAGGCCCAGAACGATCAACCAAAACGCTGTCGTCTTTATAGAGTTCGCTATTTCCCGCCAAACAGTAGCATTGTTATGGCATTTTCCGGGCCGATGATCACTCAGAAGGGAATCCATATCTGCCTTCCATTTCCAAACGATCGAAAGAAATCCAACCTGTCGTCTTCCTAAAATGGATTTCATCAAGGAAATTTTTCGGAACCCTAAATTTATCTTCTCCAAAATCACTGTTTCTTTCTTCCATATCTAAATCAACAGCCGATTCTTTGAATTTTGAATCGATTCTCTCTCTTTCTGTCTCTCTGTACTCCGATCTAAGTTCAGGGAGAGAGATTGGGAGGGATCGAGATGGGGATTTTGTACGGTATGGTTGCGAGGGGACAGGTGGTTTTGACGGAGTTTAGTGCGATTCAAACGAATGCGACGGCTGTAGCGAGGGAGATATTGCAGAAATTTCCGACAGCAAATACGGATAGCAATGGATCTTATTCTCAGGAGCGGTATATTTTTCATGTGAAGAGAACTGATGGCCTTACGGTTCTTTGTATGGCGGATGATAGCTCCGGGAGTATGTTTGCTTTCTTAATTAAGTTTGATTTGATGTTTGGAAATAATTGTTTTTGTTTTTATTGGTGATTTTGCATCTGTTTGGGTGATTGGAAAATGAAGGAAAGGAATGGAAAATGCGTTGAAATGGCAGAAAGGGTTACTTTTCTTTCATGTTTTGCTGCATTTTATGTGTATTGGAATATTGAATAGAAGTATGGTCTTTGGTAATTGGGTGAATTGTTTGCATTGTTCGAATAGGATTTAGGATTTTTATGGATTGATTTTTTATGAATTGTAACGGGTTAGGTGCTAGTGGTGAAGCCATGAGATAAGATGCAAAGATGTATTATAAATTCTGTCTTGTGCTGAAATTTACATGGCTGTGGTTAAAGACTTCTACGTTTGCTAAGAAACGGAAATATGAAAATGTGAACAAATACAACATAGTTTATGAAGACCTTGAAGGAGATTAGTTTGGTTTACAAAAAAGGGAAGTCCTTTATATTTAATTCGAGAGAACTAAATTGGTGGGTTTAGGCTTTTGAGAAAATTAATTTGGTTTAGAAAGCGTGTAAGTCCCGTATTTTTATTTGGGAGAGGTTTTTCTGAAGTAAAATGGTGGATTTAGGTTCTTATTGTAGTCATCAAAATTGCATGTTATTTACTCTCTCAAGGAGCTCTTGTATAATTTTTCATGTTAAGTGTGGAAGTATGATATAATCTCTTTTCTGCGGATTACAGTTTACATATTCCTTATTGGAGTGTCTATTTCATATAACGGTAGTTATACGTAGTAGTACTACCAATTCTTATGTCAAGTAAATTATTTCTATTTCTGAGATTCTTTTGAGTGGATGTGATTGTTTCTACTCATGACATGAGGTTTATGATCGCTTCAAATCTTGTGTAGGGAGAATCCCTTTTGCATTTCTTGAAGAAATTCATCAAAGATTTGTCAAGACGTATGGTCGTGCTATTAATTCAGCTCCTGCCTATGCCATGAATGATGAATTTTCAAGGATCCTAAGCCAACAGATGGATCATTACTCAAATGATCACAATGCAGATAGGTTAAACCGTTTAAAAGGCGAAATGAGCCAAGTAAGTTTGGACATGAAATCATAATTCAAAATTGTAGTCCAACAGTTTCTCCAAAAAGGGTACTCATTTTAACTAATTGAAAATTAACTGCGGATACAATCATTTGATGATGATAGGTACGGACTGTCATGATAGACAACATCGAAAAAGTCTTGGAAAGGGGAGATCGCTTGGCATTGCTTGTTGAAAAAACTTCGACACTGCAAGGGAATACATTTCGTTTCAGAAGGCAGGCCCATAATTTCAGAAGCACTTTATGGTGGAGAAATTGCAAGCTCACGTAAGTAAAACTAAACACGAATCACACTCATCACTCGCTCATATACGTACTATTGTTATCAGAATGATATGATCCTGTTGGGTTGGGTTGTGGTATACGTACAAGTAGCTGACCCTCTTTCTAAAATATTCAAGACATATGCAGTCTAATCCCGAATCTTTTTCATGTTGCAGGTTCGCATTGATACTCATAACGTTGCTAATAATTTATATTGTGTTTGCATTATCTTGTCATGGTATCTTCTTGCCTTCCTGCTTCAAGTAAACACATAAAATATTGTTACTTGAATTTGTATAGCAATATATATTGATATATTGTTTAGTGTTTTAAACTTTATGTTACTTTGCCCAAAACTTTTATTAGGTTTCCATCTTAATAAAAATTCACAAAACGTGGGAAACAATCAATTTTTCTCACGTTTCCTTCACTTTCTACTAAAATTGAAACTCACAAATGCACTCTCTTATCTTCTTTGCATGGAGTGATGCATTCGAATACACATACGTATACATGTAAGACAATAATACTTACAAGTAGTCCCAATCTTAGGAATATTTTCATGAATAAAAAATAAAAAAGGAAAAAACATAGTGTTCCTTCATTAGATTTTGCTTCATAATTAAGTTAGGATATAGATGGAAGTAAACATTGTTGAGTTCATATTATTGGTGTTAAAATATTTTTACTTAAATACAATGTCAAAAGGGAGATCCTCCATTTCCATTGAAATGGAAAGGATCCGGATCCCTAATCCTCATCCAATTTATGTTATAAATCAAAATACATATAAATTAATATTTTTAAATTTAAGATAATAAAATAAAAATCTAAAAAAACCATTTCTAACATTAAATAAAGAAATAAATAAAATACCATTGAATAATTTCGTCAATTTTCTTACGTGGCGGCATATTAGAGCCGGTTTCAAAGCTTTTGGTGACCCGCGGGTGACGCTATTATTGTCTGTCCTCTTAATTCTGACAACTGACAAAATAAAAACGCCCGGGCCTTCATTTGTATGCACCGGTGGGGTGTGTACGGTAAAATACAGGAGGGTCAAAAACATATTTTCCTATGTTTAAAAATGAATTAAAAAGTTACATGACTTTACTAATTTTTTCCACCACCCTTCTATCTCCCGGACCTCCTCTTAGTTCCCGATCTCCTAGCCTCCCTCACGCATCCTTCATTTTCATTGTTATTTCGTATTCCTGCAACCGTAAAAGAATATTTTGCATCCCTTCTAACCGATCTCCATTATTGTGGAACAATGTTAGACGCGGAAAAAATTCAGGTCAGTGGCAATTATGACTTAATTTTTCAAATGTTTTCTTGTTATACGACGAAATTAGCAAAACAGTTATGGGTAAAAAACAAACCAACGATTATGTCATTTATGTTATATTTCAAATTTATGAAATGCGTATGAAAGATTCGTTATCTATTTCAACATATTGTGTTCGAATTGGTTATACGTGCAAATTTTATGTTATGTTTGAATTTTATTCCTGATTTGTCTAGGACATTTACAGAACATAATGTCTGAAAGAATTGCGGTAGAATCTCCACAGCAACCGAAACGTCCGTTGAACAGTTTCGTTATATTCAGGTATTCCGTTTATTTTACAATTTCGTACTTGTAATCCCATTTTCATAATTACAAATAAGATTTTCACTTAACGCACTTAATATCTAGGGTTTAAATAACATATTTTTAATGTTTTAATAATTATAATTTTTCCCTAGAAAACCCATTTATCTAAGTATAAAAAGAAATCAATTTAAGTTTAAAAAAGGTCTGCATTTGACTCACTACAAGAAAGAGATTTTCCATTTTCTTTGCTGAAGCATACTTTATCAACTGAAGCCCTTTCCCAATGAAGTACATTAGGACCATCAGCTTCAAACGTCTCTTTTCCTTGAAAAGACAAACTTTGGAACAAAACCCAAATCCAGATTTCTCCAATGAAATAAACGCCAATCGAAGTTTCAAACTTTAAATTAAGTTGAAATGTTGTGTGCATATTGCGTGGAACTAAGCAATCATATCTAACAATTGTCTAGAAAATAAATGGATTCTAAAAGAAGTTATCAAGTGGTCTAAGTATAATAACTCCTACACCAGGTGTAAGCTGCTCCTACCTCGTATAAAATTTAGTTAACATGAAGTATTGTAATGACACTGTTATTGAAGTCAAGGCTAAGTAGTAAAATGTATCAGTTATAGCACACCCTGCTCCCAACTCTTGCCAAGAGATGCTAAATTTATTGAAGAAAAGCTGAAATTTCTTCCTAGCATTAATATCCACAAAAGTCATTTACACTAATTGAAATGACCAAGTACACTCATTCTTCACAAAATTTTGAAAGAAAAAAAAAACCACAAGAGTATCTTATATATGAGTGCCTGAATGGTTTTTCTATAATTGCGCGAATTAACGAGATACTAAAGTTTATTCAGAAAGAAATACATAACGTAAAAGCTGTGGTGAAGAAAGCTAAAATTGACAAATTCATCTTCAGTCAAGCTACTTGAATATATTTAAGTAGGGACCTTGGATCAAAAAATTATAACATGAAGAAAAGTCGGACCAACATCTGTTTATTCCTCTACACCATGGATCTCCTTTTGCTAAAATAGCGAAACCTGTGCAGATTCTGAACTTGAAATATTATCTACCACAAAGATGATATAAGTGAGTTGGTATTGACTGAATGTATCATATTATCCAATCATGCAAGGGACGAAGATATATAAAGAAATTCTACTTGCACAAAACATCATAAAATATTTTGAACATCGCTCATGAGCTTTACTAGCTTACCAAACAACAGGCACTCATGCAGCAAATGAAGAACATAGAGTAGGATGAATGGTAATTTTTCAGTAACACAAGCCAGAATACTATTTAAAATGTACAATGCTGCACAAGTATTTACCGATCAAGGAAATTGACAATATACAATGCTGCATGAGTATTTACCAATCAAAGAAATTGACAATATACTACAATAAAATACAAATCGAACAAATCAATTATACAGGTAGGACACCAACTTTGATACTGATAAAATGATCCCTAAAGACTCACTCAAACTTCTCAATTGTCTTGAAATTTGTAGAAGCTACAAAGCTTCAGCTGTATAATGAACTACATTGCTGCAAAATATGAATCTGGAAACATTTTGGAGGATGCAATTTCAAGAGAAGCACCCTACTCTATGTGGTTTCAATAAGTAAAAGGAATAACAAAGAAGATAATGATAATAATTGTGAAAGGGAAAATAAGCTACAAAAACTTTTCATCATTTTCTCCTCTAAAAGAAAAGATGTCGAAAAAGGTAAAAGGGGAAATGAAGGGAGAAATAATAATGCTCTTTTTATTTTCCTATAAAGAGAGCGCCCATGTTGGTTACTGAGCATGCATTAAAGTTCATGAAATTTGGAGCTAAGGCTTCTCATTCTTTATATATGGACTCACTGCCAACGGGAGGTGCCAATAACCTTAATGAATTCTGTCCTCTATAGATGAAACCTGTGAACAAGCTTTTTCCATGTCTACCAGGCATATTTTATATATGTGGTTTAAGGGTATCACTTTTCTGCAGGGTTTACTGAGTATTTTAGACATGGCTTTTCAATTCATCTGAAAGGGAAACCTATCCCTCTTGGTTATAGTTTATGGAACTTAAAAGATTCAAATATGTCTTTCTAATGTCAGTTATTAATATCAAATGGCTGGAAGTTCAAAATATTACACTTTAACATATGAATTAGCGTGGAATCATGGCATATCTGTTTATTTTTCCTTGATTGATATTGTCCTTGATACAGTTCTTTCAGAATTGTTATGTGCTCAAGTTTATTGGTGGGGATTAGACTCTTAAATGTGGCATGAGAAAAAAGAGAACACCATGTTACCGAGGTAGGCCATTCATGCTCCTTCAAAAGGCTCGAGGCGCTCATATGGAGGAGAAGGTTCTCTCACCTCCCTCTGAGAGTATCGAAGTAGATAGTTTGGCTCAGTCGTCAAGAAAACGGAAATTAACGGCATGTTCAACATCTGAAAATTCAAAAAAGTTGGGAGTGTCACAGCAGTGCATGAATCCTGATGGGTTTGTAGATTTGAATGGAAAAGCACAGAATCTGGAAAGGTGTAACACTTCAAGTCCAGGAGTTAATAGTATATCAACTGTTAGATCACCCTCTTTGGGGGCATCTGAATGCATCAAAGAAAATCAGAAATCTGCTATAGAACTGGAGAATGGAATAGAATTTAGCTGTGGTCCTTTAAGTATTGGCTTAGGGGATAACGTTGAGGAAAAAGATGAAGGTCAGGGAGATGGGAACATCCCAGTATCTAGAAAATTGGAAAGATCGGATATTGGGAATTCAAAGACTGCTTTGGTGGAAGAAACTTTACCAAAATATGGTGATAGTTCTGCTAATATTGTTCTTGGCCATGTTCAGGAAAATGACCAATGTCATGGTTCTCTACAATCAGATGAAAAAAGAAAATTACTGGCTGCAAAAGCATCTTCACCAGTTTTTGAGAAGCTTTGGGATGGGTCACTTCAGTTGAGTTCTTCTGTAACTGTGTCTGCAGTTGCCTTCTTTAAAAGGTCTATCCCAAACTTCTGAAAACCGCAGTTCCTAAGTATGTATTTAAATGAATTTTAGCTATTATATTGCTTATGATATTCCATTTTTCATCTTTTCCAATAAACTATATATATATATATATATATACATGGCACAAAATTGATTAGGAAGATAGAGCAGTGAAGAGGGAGAGGAGACTATCCATTTTAAGTATTTTTTAGAGTATGCATAGATTATAATTACAGTGAAATTGAATGCTATATGGATGGATTTAGAATTTGTTTCTTTTCCCTCATGAGAAAGTCTAATTATCATCTCTGACACTCGAAAGAAAAAAAAAGAAGGTGAAATCCTATCAAGGGAAGAAAATCCCTTAAACTTGTGATGATGTGCTGCCTTTCCCAATAAAACAGAAAATAAGACAAAAATGTTAAGTATATTTCACAGGAAGAAGTTTTTTGGAAATAAAATTTGTTTATGCTGGTAACGTAGTTTTCCTGAGCATCTATTCAAATTGGCATGAGGATTAATTAGAAGCAATTCTATATGATCCACTGTGTCACTTAGTACGGTATAGAAATTAAATCCTAGAATTTCCGTATCCAAATTCTACTGTTTCTTTTCGGATTTATCTTTAGTATACTTCCGATGCACTGTGTTTCTGCCCCCTTTACTTAAATTCTGTGAACTAGCAAGATATCTGTCATGTATTGTTTAAGGTTGCAATAGTAAAGTTTATTTTGTTAATCTTGCCTGTGTGTAGCGGTGAGAAGATACATGGTGTCAAGTGGTCTAAATGTGTAGAAGTCAAAGGGAAAGTAAGATTAAAGGCTTTTGAAAAATATATTCAAGACCTTCCCCGCTCACGCAATCGGGGGTTGATGGTAAGACATTGTTATATCTACATATTACTATAAGAGGCAGAGTTATATAGGGTGCTTGAATATAAGGAAATATAGGATTTGATATATACCACAGGGCAATTGGATAGAGGGTTAATTTGTCTTGTTAAGAAAAAGTAAAATACATATATCTAGATGGTTGAGAACAATCACACGAGCTGACCAATTGACTATTGTTAACAACCTTTCTTAGTGTGCGAAATTTTCCTAAAATTTGTTTTTTCAACAACAAAGAATATTACACACATGTGAATTGTGTTGCTTCCTTATATAACTATGTGAGATAAATGATAATACTCCTTGAAGTTTGGATCTACTGTTACTGTCCTCCATGAAAAATATTCCTATTGGTTTGTTTTCTATATGGTGAGAGTCAAAAACCTGGTGGAAACTCATAGAAAGGAAGAAAGTGTGATTTTCATATTTTTTTACTTGAATATAATTTGCCACATTTAAAATGCTCAATCCTTTTTGTTGTTCCTCGGAGAAGCAAGTCATGTTCTAAACCTGTTTCAAAGGAACGTTAACAATTGGTCCATTTATCTTCAGGTAACTTCACTTTGCTGGAAAGAAGGGTCTTCTGAAACTGGACTGAAAGGCATGAAAGAGGTATAGTGACTCAAAACTAAAGAGAGCATAGAAATTTTCTAGCAGCCATTACGAATATTCGTGAATATATATGAGGAGTAAATCCTTCATTTTTCTTGCTCTCCCTAACAGGTTGAAGAAGGATACAAAGAAGGGGAAAGAGTTGGGATTGCACAACTATCCCCGGGTACTGATATCTACATCTGTCCTCGCAGCAACACCATAATCACAATACTTGCAAAGTATGGGTTCTTTAAGGGCATGAAAGCCATTGATGACAACCCTGACTCCTTGATTGGATGTGTTGTATGGAGAAAAAACAGAACATTGTCTAGTTCTGTAAGCAAAAAGTCAGAGATAAAGAATCATTCCTTATCAGAGAGGCCTTCCAGCACACCTTCTGACTCTTCTACCCAAAAAATTGTAGAAAATAACAAGCAGCTCCAAAATCCATTTTAGTTACCTCAGTAACAGATTGCAGGACCATTGAAAAAGCCGAACACTCTGGTAATGAGAGAGAAATTATCGATTGTGGTAAAGTCCAACTTGGAGTGTGCAATTCGTTGTCCCCCTCGACTGGTGTTCAAACATCTTCATGTTTGAATGATATCTCTGTCCCGGTCCTGGTTGGATACTCAGCCCCTCTTGTGCACAGCTCGGAATTAGAGAATCCTAAAGCAACTGTGGAGCTTCAACAAACTGCATTTTTTCTCCCTTCTGATGGCGTAAAAGAACATTTGCCTACTCTCGACTATGATGACCTTCCTGAATTTGATTTTGGAACCTCTTGTGGCAATACTCGAATGCCAATGATCAAGCCTTTTGATGCTGCGATCGTTGACAAGAAACTTATGGTAGAAGTATCGAGGAATGATGCGCCACCAAATTCCAATCAAAGAAGAATGGAGAACATAAATGTTCCTAGATTTCCAGCCGATAATATTCGGAAAATGCCATCAGCAAAGACAGTTTGTGACCATGATCAGATGCCGGTTCTGCCAATTTTTGAAGGAAGTCATACTGCTCAAAACAGAACTTCTATGATACCGGCTGAAACTAGAGCAGGCCCCTTGTCAAAGAATCTATTTGATGACGACGATGATGACATGCCTGAATGGTGCCCGCCATATGTTTTCCGCAAGCAATCAGTTCCACAGATGAAGAGGCCATCAACTTCTGAAACTTTATCACCTGGTCCTCCCTGTCCCTTGCCCCCTTCCCCATATCAAGCAATTACCCAATTTTCACATTCTTCCCAAGCATCATTCCCTCTTACATACAAGCTAGGACAGGCAATACCCAGTGATGGATTTGTACAGAAAGGGTCAAGTACTTCCATGGAACTTACAAGGCCACCATTCAACCCATTTGATGTAAAACTTTCCGTCCATCCTGCTGATAGGAGAGGATGGAAGCAATGATACTTGTAGGTAAGTCGAGCTAAGTTTATTAGTCATCGAACATGTTCTTCAGAAGAAGTTACTATGTCGTAAAATCTTTGCTTCTAGTAGAGACAATTGTGAAAAAGTGTTGGGTAATACAAATGTCAATTTGTAAATTAGGTAGTAAATTATGTGCCTTTGAAGAAAAGAAATGGAAATTCTAGGGCTACAAAGAAATTTCTTATGAGAATTTTTCAAACCATTGTCAAAAAGATTATGTATCCCGAGAATATTTCAGACGCGATCTCCGCGTGAAATTTGAGCTAGCTTTGAGGTCATTTTTTCGGATTCGCGATCTAATCCCCGAACGCGAGCTAGGATGTTTTAGCAATGGTATGGCATTGAACTGTGAGGAAGCTCCCTTAGATGTTGACATTAAGGGAGGTGGAAAGGTGGTTGTGTTGAACACCAAGAACTTGCCTCTGGTATCTTCCAATGCGATCTCTGCGCGAAACCTTCTAGACAATGTTTTTCGGATTCGTTATCCGAGCTAGGGATGTTTTACCATAATTTAATTAATAAATTCACTATAAGTAATTAATAAAGTGATTGCACTTTAACAATAGAAATCATATGGTGTCTCACCATATTTTGTACAATGGTGATGAAATCATGTGCAAGTGTCATTCACATGAAACATTTTCTCTTCGGCTTTCAAAGTTCTCATTTGAATATTTGCTACTACTATCAAGATCTGTATCGATGACCGCTCCGCTGGGACATAATATATCATCCATGTACATATATCAGAACATTTTCCATAGAGCAATATACACGGCTAAATTATCTTTATGTATACTAATATGATATAATCGATAGATGTCTTTCACCCCAGTTGCTCATTATGTTCATTTAAAATTTTGAATAAATATCTTTTTTTCCTGGTATATAGTATGTACTAAGGAATTTAAGTAAAATTGACAAATAACAGGACTCCCACTCAAGAGTTGCATTCCAACATAAACTCCCCCTTACGTTTCCTAACATCAATCAACATGAATCTTGATAACGTGATATGTCATGTTGGCCAACTCTCTAGGTTTTCAAGAGCTTCTTGCTAGCATTCATTTATCGGAATTTAGCATTTAAACATAGTTCTGATTCTTGTAAAAGTAAGCATAAACAGAAGAAGTAATTCTATAATTTCTGTATAATTTAATGTTTTAAGGTTTACTGTATTTTAAATTAAATATTTTTTTTTATAAAAAAGTGTTGTATTTACGAAATTTAAAATATATTAATATTAAAGTTCCTTTTATATGCTTAAAACATGAACAAATTATTTTTGATATTACAATATTAATTTTCAGAATATTTTTCACAGTGAAGAAAAACGATATAAAAATGTTTTTCACAAAATTAGGAGTATATAAATGAATCAATTTGCTTAGTATGATAAAGAGTAAGAATTGTCTTAATATTGTAACCATCAGATAAATTTAACATACTTCAAGATAAATTTAATACAACAGGAAAAGACAATGTCTTACGAGATGCAGGTTTAAACTGCTACAAGAAACAAGTTTTCATCACAATAAAACATAGAAACCATATTTATTTAAATGACTGGATCGCGGTACATATTGACAAAATCACTATCTAATCGTGCTGCGGGAATTTCACAGTCAAGAAATGACTGCAATTTACATGAAAACGTGATTATTAGCTAGGATAGAACACAGTACCTTGAATACACGAGAAATTCATCGATAATTCTGGGATGTTTCACTTTTCCATGCTGGAACCTTTGCTTAAAACTCAGTAGAAGGCCATGTTCGCAACAACACTTCTAAGAAAATGATTTTTCAGTTTTCTCCGTCTAAGGTTGCGTCCCCTGCACGACCACAAACCAATTATATGGCTGAAAAATCTGATTGAGAAAATGCAACTAGAAATATTTGCATCACAAATTGATAACTTTTAGATTTGTTTCTGAACTGTCATTGATTGTTATGTGGGATATAATCTAAGCCTTTGAAGAAATCGTTTTTCACGAGGTACAACTAAAATTCCTATTTATTTGTTACTACTCCACTAGTTCCAAGCTTCATGTTACCGACATGTCAGCTATGGGGGGATCCCAATTTGATTAAAAATGGGCCAACAGTTTCTTATTCCGAATATGTAAAATCATGATTTCGATCAAATCACACATTCCAATAGACAAGCTTTCCTAATTCTTTAGCAGTTTTTTTTGCATATGACTCACATCCGTATTGTTTTCTTGGATACTAATAAAGTATTATGATTTAAGTCGAAATTAAGCCCCCTAGATATGAACACTTGTTTATTAAATGGAGTGAGTCCTACGATTTTTAGAAACATTATATGTTTGTTATCTATAGTTATTTTTAAAGTTTTATGGTCATTGTTACAGAAATCTTCTGTGGCTGATAAAGACAGGTTTATCTTCCGATGTTTGTGGCTTCTTAAAGCACAAAAGACGACCTAATTTTTAGATCTTTGCAGTTCAATGCCTGACTAAAGCAAGATATAGGAATTGCACTCACCAGTACTGGTTATATAATATGAATGAATCAGTTGGTACTTTTTTTCCATCATCGTTTCGGTTCCAGTGATATATTGCATGCGTCCTATTTTTTATCTGCAATGTAGAATGCCCATAACTGGCTTCTCGGAATGCAGAATATTCTGGTTGTGGATCTGTAAACCTACAGAACCAATGAAACAATGTTAAAATTGGCGCAATAATACAATTCTGACTATCTTGTAAACAATAAAACAAGAAACGTGATCATTCCCATGAGCCATGAGTAAAGAATAATATCTCAAGAGGCGGGATTAAATACAAATTTATTGAGTAATTTCAATTAACCTTCCAGCAAGGCCTTCTTGATTTCCTCCATCTCCAACAGTTATGTAAACAGGAGCCGATTTGTCCGGTACAGGGTAACGTTCACCAGTCGATACATTATAGTGTATATTAGAGATCCGATACTGAAATTAGATGAAAAGCACTTTTTCACAACTTTATCCAAAAAGCAAAACATCAAAACCACCTAAATAGTCATATCAGTTTGAGAGTCTGAAGAGACGAAAAGGAAGAGAAAAAAGAAAGACAGAGCCTAAGGACCATACCGATCTTTCATACGCATGTACATGGCCGGCAAAGATGACATCAACTTTGTATTGAACAAACCAACTCTCGAAGACTGCTCGCATACTCTCACCCTCCATGAAATGTGCATCATTACTGTTGTAGATTGGGACATGCATTAGAACAATGAGCCAAGGAGTTTTCTCCCGATTCACCCTTTTAAGTTCATCTTTTAGCCACATCCACTGAGGTGTGTACTTCACTGTTTAAGGGAGGTTTAATAAATCTTGATGTAAGATATAAAGACACAAGAAAAATGATCTCTTCACTTCTTAACAACAGAGAATTATACATAACCCGCATAATTAAAAATATTGGATTATTAGTATTATGAGAAATTGGAGGAAAACACTTTGATGTGCTTCTTGTTGATACTGTAGTGTGAATTCTAACATGCAATGGAAAAATTATAGTCATGCGTGAATAAAAAATACATTAAATTAGCCTAAATGCATATAGGAAA
>JAYMTB010000611.1:0-13403 GCA_036897585.1 Francoa sonchifolia
TCTTTCACGCAACTCTCACACGCTTCGTCTTTACTTATACCACTTATCCTCGTCCTCCAATTCTGTCGCTCCAACGATTTGGATGTTTATGGTAAGGTTCTAAGAGTTTTCGATTTCGTTATTCAGTTCAATGTTTTCTTTGATTGATCGATTAGGAAGAGAAGAATATGCAGTTGATTTTGAAAATTATTAGGTTTGTTGTATTAGTCTGGCGCGCAGTTTGATTAAGCTATATTTTGTGTACCGAGGAACGGATATTTTGATCCTTTTAGGTGTTGCATTTTAGTAGCTGAAAACTTCCAAATTTTTCATTGACATGAGCCTGATTGTTGCCTTTTTTTGGATTCGTTTGAACAATTGTATGAATTGTTTGAAACTTCCTTTCTTACCTTTGGTTTCTTCGCAAATTAAGGGAGGGTAATTGATGTAATATTTATCATTTCAATATTTGAGCTGTCAAATGGAGAGTAGAATGCAGCATTTATGACTATTGGATGAATTAATTAATGTTATAAAAATGGAAATAGATCTGTTTTTTCAATATTCTACTTGGTTTCTATCTTACTCCACTTTCTTATTGGTATGCAAATGGAAAACTAATATAAAGTTGCTTAAACTCATTATGGTTTTTTAATTTTTTGGATTGCATAGAGCTGATATTGATGGCATACGCTGGAGTCAATTTGAATTCTAGTCTGGAGTGTGTTGAAGTAGGATGTCTCAGTAAAAATTTGTCGACAAGACTTCTTAGGCCTGGTTCACGTTTGATTTGGAACTCTAACAATTCATTTCAAAGGCGATATTCAGGAATACGGTGTTTATCATCAAAAAATGCCATAGTTTCGATGGAGTCAGAAGAGAATGCCCAGAGTGGTTTGTCAGTTTCTCAAGAGGAAGAATTGGGGCATGTTATAAGATTCAAGATGTCTGATTTTAAGATTCTTGATCAAGTTAGCATTGGCCTCAGTGGGCGGGTATGAAGATTTTGAATATGTTTGTGACCGGAGATTGTATTAATTTTGGTCTTCTTACTGAGTTTTTCTTTTGTAGGGGGATGAGGTAGTTTCCGAAGCAATCGTGAAGGATCCTAATAGGTTAGTGTTTTCTAGACATGGTTAATAATGACTTGTTCACGAAACTTATCTGCTTAATGTGTGGTATTGGGATAACAGCCCTTTGCATAACACAAGAGTTGTTCTTCGCCAACTTACCAGTGTTCAAGCTCAACGTAGGGGAAAACGAGCAATAGAGGTTTGTTAAATGCGCATACCAATATTTGTTATTGGATCCTAAAGGTTTCATCTTGCTCAAAATTTTAATCTTTTGAATGGATGATAGGTATTGAAGAAGCTAGTTCATCGTAGACTTATGTACCATTCTTATTCATTGCAAGTTCATGGTTATATCTCGTTGCCTACAATTGCGAGTCACAGCTCCTTTACCCTAGTTCATGGGGTAAGTTCTTGCCCACGTAAGATGTTCTCTTTTTACTGCCACTCGTGTATTTTATCTGTTGCAAACATAATCATGTAAAGTCTTGCTTGTCAAATTATCAATCATATCCATATTTCCATATTTTGTTTTGCTTAGAATCTATAGCATTACCATCATCTGTTATCCATGTTAGATAATTTTGTTTCAGAGATCCGTTTTCACGAAAGGGAGTTACACGATAAGTTGTTATCCATCTGCCTGCTGCAGTGCAGACGGGGCTTTGCTCTAGTCATTCCACTCTGATTTATGCATTCCTCATTAAGATGTCTTTTATTATTCCGAAGGTTGTAAAAAGTTATAGACAAAGATTCAGCAAAAAAGTATAAAATTTGAAATGATTGCTTCTTAATATTTTTGCAGTATCATGGTAGCTTTTCTTTAAGACATTGGCTTCAACAATCAGATTGGCTTCCAACTTTAGAAGCTACTCTTGCATTAGATGAGGAGTCTGTTAGGAGGGTTGGAGATGATACAGTTGGTGGACCTGCTGTGTCTCGGCAATTGCGACTTATTCGAATATTGATGAGGGATCTCTTGATTGGAGTATGTTTAATCTTATCTTTTGCTGGCATATAGAAAAAAGAACATTTATTATTATAGTAATCAGATGAATAATTTTGTTTCTGTCATTTATTTACTTCAGGTGAATTATTTGCACAGCCATGGACTTGCCCATACAGAGTTGAGGTTGGAGAATGTACATATAAGCCCAGTTGATAGACATATTAAAGTAAGTGGCATTTCCTAGAATTGTCAGAACTCACGATTCCTATTCTGTCCTTTGTACCAAATTCTTTTGATATATGGATGTTACTGGGCTGGGAAGTACTGGAAGAAATGGCTGTATTTACATGTTGTCTCACTGAATTTTTTTCCTGTACAAAATCTCAATTTTACATTATTTAACACATGCTTATATGAGGAACATTCTTTTTATGGTGTAAGTGTAGTTCAGTAAGTTCCTGTTGATTTTTATCGCAAATAATCTCTAGTTGATGAATTCTACAATGGTGATATTATGACATGAGAATTTCAATAACAACATGACATCATATAATATTGTGAAATTTTCATCATGCAGCTTCTCATTTTGTAGATCAGGTTGAATTGCTCTTTTTCTGCAGTAGTAACATTCAGGATCTGAATCTAACTTACATCCCAAAAAATAATAATTTGCTGCGAATGAAATAGGTCAAAAGTGAAAAATTATGTATTCGAATAGTAAATGATTGAGAAAGAGAAATGAGGATCTCATATTGTGTCATGTATGTTCATAAGTATATGCTCAAAGAATGGAATTCAGGACTAATCAAAGAAATGCAATAGGTCCTCATGAATCAGTGTCCTGCAAAGTTGTATTGGTGGAGGAGAACACACTGTAGAACCTGCAGATCTTCTAGATTCAGTGAAACATAGGATGTGATCAAACTGGAATACCTTGGTTGGATGGGTTTTGATGCCTGGAAATATGATTTGATGCAGCAGTGTGATTTCTGCTTTTGTTTTATCTTTAATTTGAGTTGCTTTTCATTTTTTATTCTGACCTTAACAGGTAGGGATACTAGGAAATGCTGCTGACTTTTATGAGGATGGTCCAACTAGTAGCTTGACGGACAACAGTATGGACAGACGCCAGATGATGATTGCATTTGACATGAGGTATGATGTGGAACAAATGAACAGAGCTGATATGCAATTTTGTTAATAATCCTATAGCTCCTTCTGTCTGATACATGTTGTAAAGATGTGTTGGATTCATGATGGCAAAGATGGTGTTGCATGAACTTATGGACCCGTTAATCTACACAAAATTCAAATCATTCCTCACGAAGGTACTATGTCCTTTATTTTTCAATTTTCATCTCATTTTGTTTATTGAATTATTATTATAGAATTCAAACTGGCGTTAAATATTCTGATATGTATCACATATATGAATCCAACTCAAACCGATTTGACACTATTGTTCTGGCACTTTGTCACATGATGAACTTGGAATATACAAGATTTTTACATTCAGCATATTTATGAAAACTTCCTGATTGTATATAAATCTATGAAATGCTAATTTCTGCGTAGTATTTTCATCAGTAGGAAGGTAAAAGACATGTCTTCCCAGTCATGTGCAAAAAATTGAGTTCTTCAAAAGAGGTTGACATTTGAATACTAAGAGGTTGACATTTGAATACTATTAAGTTTCCTGTTTATGGGCAAATGCAGGGAAATGATCCATCATGCTTACGCGAATTTCTGCTACAGATCCTTAGCAGAAATTCCCCATCTGGAAACACTGGACTACAAGTGTGTATATTTTCCTATGGATAAGTACTGCTCTGTCAGTGCTCCTTTTCCCCAAAACTTGAAGTTTATATGCATTTATTTTATGCCTTGCAGATACTTGATAAGAATTGGGGTGCGGGGTGGCATCTTCTTTCCTTATTGCTCGCTACCAAATCTTCTAAAAAGATAAGGTACAATGTTATGTGAAAGAATCTTTCTGTGTAAAATAAGCTGTCAGTGCGTCTTTTCCCTACTTTTTGCTGTAAAAAGTAAAAATACGTAACAAATTAATTAAAGAGTATTTGTTTTTTCGACCTCAATGGTGTATGAACAATGTCAGATAATGTTCGGACCTCAATGTATGTGTGCACTTCAGCAATATATGAGTAGTGCATTAATTTAAAAAAAATAATAATGTCATTCACTGATCCCTTTTAGTTGCTTAACAGTTGTTTGGATGCTCTAAGACACCCATTTCTGTGTGGACCAAGATGGCGTGTCATTCCATCTATGGATATTATCAGATGGGGACTTGGTTCAACTGCAGTGCGAATTACAGAGGAATACATTTATGGCCAGCCTCAGGTATATGAGTCCTTACTTCTAGATGAAATTTTCTGTAATTATTTTCTTTAATGACTTCCAGGCAGATAGAGAGACCTCAAAATTCTATACTACCTCTTTATCACTAGTTGTGTAAAAATCCGGCACGTAATGTTTACATTTTTTACTAAGATTGGCAACGTAAATTTGTTAACTTGTAATATTTTGATTTTCCAGCGTGGTAGGCTTGCCCATTTCATTGAACTAATGGAGACACTCAATTCTCATTCGAAACCAAAGGTAACTATTTATCTTTAGTAAGTTGACAAAGCTCCGAAATTTATGCTTTGAATGCCCTTCACCAATGTTTGTTCTGTGGCTCATAAAATCTCACTACTCTGCGTTTACTTGACATATTCTCGTTTTTCGTTAGACTTATAATTGAACACACTGTTGCATCCTCAGCAAAGTATACATCTTCGTAAATGTGAACTATTACATATTGCAACTAGTCATATTTACTGGCATCCTTATAAATCTGTCTATCAACCATTATTAGTCTAGTTTGTTGAAGCTTTAAAAACTCCTTTTGTGCAGAACTGGCTGGAGTTGCTACCAGGAAAATGGCGCCTGTTATACTGTACAGGGAAACATGTAGGATTGACCATTCGCCAGCCTCCAGTCCGTGTTCTCATTGGTGAGGTGAACCTAACTGTTTTAAGAGCGTCAAAATTGAATTCCAACCTTTCATTCACCTCAGACATTGGCTTCAGAATCATGGTTGGTTTGGATTGGCCCCATGACAAATCCGGGATAAATGGTAATTTGCAAGTGAACTCACTGTTCAAATTGAAAGCTGGCAGAAGACTATATCTCAAAGAAGAAAAGACAACAGGGAAATTCATCTCGGATGAATCGAAGAAACCAGACCCCTTAGTTCAGAAGCTAAATAGCCGAAACTGGAAGAAAGCAATGCCACTTAAGGAGTTCCCATCCACCCTTCCAGTAGTCAAGCTTATCACGGAGGACATCGAGGTTATGATGAGTCTCGGTGATCCACTTAATCAAAACATCGATACTGCTAAAAACGTAATCCAAGAAGTTCGGACACAAATCCCACCAGAAATTTTTGATTTGTCAAAACTTGTATGTGGAACATACTTGGATTCTAGGCTGTTAGTTCTTCGTGGGGTAAATGGATCAGCACTGTTATTTACCAGGTCTTGTGTGAATGAAAGTTGTACATAAATATTGTTATTGAAATGTACATTATGATTTTTTGCGTTAGTATTTTGATAAACATGACCTATATTTCACAGATGGAGTTCACTCTTTCATATTAACGACACTGAAAAAAATCAAAGCAGGTATTAAAATGACTTGACATCTTGAAACATTTGACATGGCTCAAATGCTAGTCCATTACATTCTATAGAATAGGAATAAAGATTTGTTCAGTGAAGTAATACATTAGAACATGGGGCACAGGTTCAAGAGCTCCGTGGCTAAGAACTCAAACAGTTGCTTCCTCTTCCTCCTACAAGTGTTCAATTCATTGATGTGAAAGTTTAGTATATAATAGACCTGTGCCTATTGTTAATAGAAACTGAACTTGCGATCAGGTCTTGGTTTTGCCAATCTACTGGATCTAACTGAAACTGTCATTCAGAGCGTACAAGGACCCATGAACACATTGGGGGTGACGCCAGTCCCTTTCGAAGAGGCATACACAAATATAAAACTACCCCTCAAAAATTACAAATACAAAAAGGCTGGTGATTTTGAACAACTTTAATCAAATCAGTCCTTGGCGTTGCAGATCAGCATATGTCTTCTTGTTATAGATGTTACCCTCTTTGTCTTCGTATTCCTCTTCAAGATCTGGACGCCACTTGTTCACTCCTTGTCGTTCTTGTATTCTTTCCCATAGTTTTTGTGCTTCCTGAAATTAGACATTCATTCTACATATTAATAATGCATCTGAGATTTATAAATGAGTAAGCGTAATGAGAATTGTATGAAGGTTTAAAGGGCATACCTCAATTGATGTAATTTCGTTAAAGTTCTTGGTGTTAGGAATACCAAGGCAACGCATCCCATGCTGGTGGCGCCATTCCTTGAAATGGCGTTCAAAAGCCCTGCGTCCCCAGTAACTATGGTTCCCACATATCTCACATTTGAATTCCTGAAATGCATAATACAGAAATTTAAAGATCATAAAATCAGATTATAATTAGAACTGGAGGGAAGTTGCTTACTGGGCACAGGCACTTCAACATAATAGAACAAAAGAATACCTGTCCAAGGCCATGAAGCTTATACAACCAGTAAGGTATAGGCTTCCCATCCCAGCCCATTGGCAACTTGAGGGGATTATATATCTGCTGCTCATCATCGTCACTTTCAGTGTCAGCTTGTGTCTCTTCCTTCACGAGAGTTTCATACCAAAAAAAATTATACCTTTGAACCATCATAAACAGAAACATTCAGTTTGGACACAAACATAAACCAAAATGTAATTTACACACCTCCTCCCGCTCTGCTTCCATTTCCTCATACGTCAAAGCCTGCTTCTTCTCAACATTTTCTTTTGTTTGTACAATTTTCTGGAAATGTCACGGAAATAGCAATCAATAAAATGCTTTAAAATCAGTTAGTACCTTTTCTAGAATGATGCATGCTAATGAATATGCACAATGACACTTTGGTAATATGACAGATACATCAAACTCACATGGTACCTTGTATTGATAAAAAGAAATAAGAACTAGGCAAAACATGCTAACCTCATCCAGCAAGTCACAAAGTTTTTTCATTTTGGCCTCCATTAGGGCAATTTCTTTCACATTGTCAACTTTCTGTGGAGCTGCAGCAGCACCATTCTGTTCTGTCCGGTGTGAACCTTTGGCAAAATGTTTTTTGTCCAACATCTCAAGAGGCATGTGCTGCATAAAAGGAAATAAATGACATTAAGAAATATGAAGGACATAACAAAATTCTAATAAAAGGTTGGACACCTCACAAAAAGAAAGAAAAGAGAAAAATTAGCTTTCAAAACAGCATTTGAATCATAATTCATGAAATAAAGCGGTTTGAGGTATGCTAGGAAAAATATCAAACTTAGTAGTCAAGATAGATCTACCATTTAGGCTACGTTAAGTTTAAGATTCGGATGATAATAATGTAAAATTTTAAGGACAAATATAAATAAGCTTCCCAACTTAAACCATGCACGAACATGCAGTAGTCTAGTGCTTTTGTCAATTCAGTGGATGTAATCTCCCTCAGAAACTATATTTCAATCTAAACTGAAGATAGCATTCTGTAAATAACACATAGGTCAAGCTATCAGAATCTTACTATTTGAATCTATTCAGACATGTAACATGGGAATCTGATTATACATTTCAATACTCTTTCTTTGAATATTGAACTACACAAACGAGCTCATGTGAAATCACCTTTGTAAGAAAAAGCCTTTCTGCTCGCTGCTGAACAGTACCCCCCGTCTTTAGTCCCAATGCTGACAATGCCTGTCCGGAAACGACAACATTGTGATTAAAAAAATGGCAACTTAAACAAAAATTGACCTTGTCATTCTTAAAACTACTAACTAGAGGTATAATTGACTGTAACCATTGCAAAAATTCAGTTTCCTTTCTTAGATTTGATAGCTAGATGCAAAATTATATATCACGAATCAACTTTTTATTTTAAAATTCGTAACTACATGTCAACGTAGAGTGGAGCAGTTCAGTTAAGCAACAAAAACAGAAGTAATCATAAGATAACAATAAGCAAAAGATGACTTTGAAAAATTAAAAATTAAAAAATGGTCTGTTTCATTTACATACATCTATAGAGTATTTATAGCCAATAACAACACCACTAAACTAGAAATAGACAACACAGGCTCTGAAATTATCCATTTGTAAGTGAAAATTTTCAGATTGTACGTGGGAGTGTTAACGCTTGCATGTGTCTCAATGAACAGTGCTATGATTATAAATAAATAGGATAACATCCTTACCTCTTTTAACATTTCAAGACCCACTTCCATCAGTTCATCAACTGTGCTATAATAATCAAGATCGATCACAGCACCCTGAGTATGCCCATTTTCTTCACACTCATCCTCCCAACCTTGTACCTGTCCATCTGCCCATTGCTTCTCAAAATCAGTCACAACCTGTCACCAAACCACCAAACATTATAAAACATCAACTGAAAGAGCACAGTGAAACCTCAGCGAAAAATCCATGACAGTAAAAACATATCACCAGGCCAACACAACAGTAACGACTATGATAATAATAGTTGTTATAACAAAATGTCCAAAAGATCAAATTTAGATAGTCTTAGTAAAATCCGAACATTAGACTATTCTTTATATGGTGAATTAAAATCTGAGTCTCCCATCAATTAACACACATCTAGGAAAATACCTCGAATGAAAACAGGTGAAAGTTTTAATGTAGCTTATAAGCATTCACTTCATGTGAAGGAAGTTTAATAAATGAAATAAATAAACTGTTTCATCTTAATACATCTCTGAAACAGATGTTGAGATCAAAAAACCAAAACAGCAGGTCAGTACTGAACATTGACAATTAGTAGCATTTGGTAAAAATAAGTGGGTGCATATTACTAGTATAAAAGGGGGAAAAGAAAAGATAGGATACGTCTCATACAGCAGCAGAGTGACTGGATGCAAAGATATTCACAAAATGCAAAACAAATAATTTACATGAAAACCTTAGAGATTATTCTATCAAGATCTTGCAGAGGTTCTGTACGCTGAAAGAAATATATGAGGTACTCCAGTAGATTCTCCATGTATTCTCTGTATTGCCTGTAGAAAAACAAGATTCCAATTCTAATGTAAAATATTTGTATAAGGAAAAGTTTGCTAACACAATTACTGAAACAACACCCTAAAAAAATCAACTCCATAAAAGAAAATATTCGAAGGGAAGTTTACTTTGTCAACTTCAACTTATTGGGTATCTTATGTGGTTGCGAAAAAACATCAAGGTAAGCAGAGTACTCAATGGGCTCTCCGAATTTGCAATTAATGTACTGATTGTACAGTTCATGCATGTCTAAGTATCGCCCGTACGCTTCCTGAGAATGAAATCTAGATTAGTAACCGGTAAGAAAGATAGCACAAGAGAAAATGCACTATGTCAAATAAGCTGAATTAGAGGAACAAGTGCAAGGACATTTCCAGCACCAACAAGTGCACTTGTCTCATTAACAGTCACATCGCCTACATAGTAATGTCACAATATTATAGTATTAGGCACTCAGACTCAAATACGCAAAGAGAGAGAGAAAGAGAGAGACCTCCCCACTGAACTCAATTACTGGTTCCTCTTTAAGTAGCCCCTCAAACTCCTCATTAACATCAATGACTCGTGCAGCTGGATACCTTCTATGATACTCACGAATCTGCAAAAAAGTGTAAACCTCAACTAATTCGGAATATATAAACCGTCTAGTGATAAACAAAAGTTGTTTCCAGATGAATATGTAATGCATTTAATATAAAAATATTTATATTAACATGTATGTATATGTTGCAAGTAAGCATTCTATAATCTATGACCACATTTTACACACTCCCTGATAAAGAACAACAAAATTTTCTGCCTTGAAAACTATCAAATGTAAATACTGATAGGATAGGTAAATCACTGGAGATTCAACCATAACACATTTTCCACTTCAACTGTGTGTTGTAAAGAATGGGAAATGATTTGGTAACCGTCATTGTTTGTTCATCATGTACCACCGTAACGTAAGACTGTGTTGCTGCTTAGATTGATATATATTTTATCCATCAGAGTGATTCAGGTGATCTATCCCGCATTTACAAAAACTACTAGGTGATGATCATGAAAAATAATATTCAGTTGATCTTATCTCCATGTTTTCAGAACCAAAAATAACAGACACCTCATAGCTCCAACTAAATTGGCTAAAACAACTACCAGGCTTACTTGAACTAACTTTCCATATTCAAAAGTTCAAAAGTAAACAATTGGGCATCATAATACTCTAAATTTTTTTTGTATGATCTCTTACCCCTCTATTTTCTAGCAAGCCAAAGGCATGCACTCCTTAATCTTGTCCTGTGATGAAGATTAAAAAATAATTTACCTCTTTTAATCTATCATAAAATGCACTAAACACATTTGTTCCTGTTGCGGTTTGGCCACCGAGAGCTGCAATCTCATCCTTTCTTGCATTATCTTTATCTTCATAAATCTCAACCTGAGACAATGATGAGAATCATAAACTAATCAAGACCCAGAAAATACAAAATTCTAAAAAAATTTAAAAGGTTGTTCAAGTAAAAATTGTTTGATGATTAAAACATATAGATCTTGCACAAGCATACGACAATCATTTACCAGAGAAAACAAAAGAGGGGCAGACAGAGAGACAGAGAACCAGCAATATTATATCATGTCTTCCTTAGGCGAGCAGAAAACAAAAATTTACAACCTAATATACCAATCCCTTGCTGAAACTGTTACTAAGTGATAATCATAAAGACATTGGCATTTCATATAAATAGTTAAAATTCCTACTGTAAGTGTGCCAAACAGCGGGAAACAACAAATTTAATCTCTACTCTTCATCCTTGAATTCTCATCAACAAAACAGTCAGTAAATTCAGATCAATAAAAGAGCAAAAGGAGGCGAAAATTACAAGTTTCTGAGTAGAGGAATTGATCTTTTCTATCATATTACGAACACGATGACTCTGAGACAAACGGTCCTTATTGTTAGCCGGTTCATTCTGGAGATCCTTCACTATCAACCGTTCCAGCCTCTCCACCTCCTCATGACCCGCCCGCGTCACCTCCAGGAGAGTCGACGACATCTTTACTCCCTCTGAGCTTCAGCCTTGCGCTTCGCGGGCGTTCGCTGTAGCCCTCTTCTGTCAGTCTAGGGCTCCTTTCCCTCTCGCGCTCTGTAAAATGTCGGACCGTTTGAACGAGTTTTGAGAAAATTTAATTATATTTTGATCCGATAAATGGACGGCTCCTGTGAATACACGTCAGCTTACCTTGGTCAATCATATTTTGCCACATCAGCATAGGTAGCTCCAAATTTTTTATCTATAGAATTCCATAATCTGTTATATAAGATCAATTACATCAAAACTTATAACATTCAATTTTAATGATTCTTCTTAAACTAATTTATCACACTCCAATTTTTTGGATTAGAATGATTTAAGCTTTTAGGGGCCATTCCGAATAATCATTTTTAGATTTCTTTCGTTCACAAATTTTTTCTAAAACTACGTTAAAATATGAGAATCAGTCTGTCAAAATTAACTTCAAACGAATCCATAATATATATATAATGTAATGAAAAATGATATTGGTGAAAAATTAAAAAAAAAAACATGATATGCGTAATGCTTTTACTTATTTATGAATGTACTTCTCTTAGAAAATAGATTAGACACACGATATTTACAATTGAATCAAATGAATTAAGTTATCAATAAAAACCCAAATATAATATAAAAAATTAAAATACTTTTGATTTAGTTCGGTTTCAGTCATTTTTTATACTCATGGTTGGCTTTTAATTAATCTCAAAACATAAGATCAAGTTGAATTGGACCTCCTCTAATAGCTTCTCAATTATATTTAATTCTAAACATTTTTTTATTTATGTCAAATAAAGCTATAATCATGCCAAACATGAACATTCTTCATCCATTCACCAAACAAAAAAAAATGAAGAAACTAATCCCATTCTCCCTATTCCTCTCATTCCTATCCCTATCCCTATCCCTATCCCTATCCACACCAATCTGCATAGATACAGCTTGCAATTCCTACGCCCCAATCATCCATTTCCCATTCCAATTACAAACCCACCAATCACCACCATCATGCAGCTATCCAGGTTTTACCTTATCCTGCAACACCACCACTAACCAAACACTCCTCGAATTACCTTATTCCGGTAAATTCATCGTTCAAAGAATTGACTATGTCGCGCAACAAATATTGATTAACGATCCAAATAACTGTCTTGCTAAACGCATTCTTTCGTTTAGTCTCTCTGGAAGTCGTTTTCATAGCGTGTACATGCAACCTTTTTCCTTCTTTAACTGTTCTGTTGATATGTCTGGATATCGGTTGGATCCCATTTCTTGTCTTAGCGATTCTAATTTCACTGTTTTCGCTACTTCTTCGTCGAGGGTTTTCAGTTTTTTGTCGTCCATGTGTGGTTTGATTAAAACTGTTTCTGTTCCGGTTGAATGGCCATTTTATGATCAGATATGGTCGTCACAGCTTAGTGATGATCTTCGGCTCCAGTGGAATGAGCCGAGGTGCGGAATATGCGAGTTTAGAGGTGGAAGGTGTGGATTCAAAAATGGTTCTACTCATGAGCTCGCGTGTTCAAATGTTCCTCGAGGTAATATTTTGTTAATCGTGAAAACAGTATTTCTGCATTTTGATATCTGAGTTATACACATTTGAAGAATGTTTTGATTGAGAGCTTAGAATTTTGAAAAAGAAGAAAATAAAATAAAGAAAAAGTTTTGAGTTGACTTTTTATTGCTTTAATCACACACAATTACCTAAATTCTAAAAGAAAATTTGTGTGCTTCAGTGAGGCCCACTAAATGAGTGCTAGAAAATCACATTTAATGGTAAATGTTTACCATTTTATCACTAAATGCGGTGGTGGCGCACAGTGTGCTCGTGCACACAAAAATATCCTAAATTTTGCGATTAGAGTTGACTATATGTATTGTCCAAATCACGCTTGCTGGTGAAATCAGAAAACTAAAATATGTATTAAACGATCTGAACCGTTGAATTAAAAAAAGCATCACAAACTAAAACTATTAGGCACTGTTCCCTGTGAGACAACAGTCATGGTTGACATAGACATTACTAAAACCAATTGCTCGATTTCGGGTACAAACTATTTTAAATTTAACCTTAATTCGAACTTGAAATCTTTGAACGAGTAATGATACTTCCTTTTTCAGGAGTTTCAAGGAGTGCTCGCTATGCGATAATTGTGGGTGCAGGAATACCATC
>JAYMTB010000612.1:0-13401 GCA_036897585.1 Francoa sonchifolia
ATAATATTATTCTTAATTTTTTATTTTTATCAATTATTTACCAAATACCGAAAATTTAAAAATCAACTTTTATTTTTAATTGTACAATTTACCATTTTAGAGCAATTTTCAAAAACAACTTTCAAAAAACAACATCAATGCCAAATGACTCTAAATTGTGAATGTAAATTAGAAATTTTAGTTTTAATAACTCAATACTAATTCTCACAACTAGGATTGAACTTTTATTATTTACCTAGTAAGTGCAAGTTCTGTTTGAGTTATTAAACCTTTTCGGTCATTAATATTAGTAAATTAATTATCTAAGTGTGTCAATTTATTGAATAAGTGTTTCTTAATAGGTACAAAAATGTGTCTTTAGAAGGTGATCAAGTAAAAATCAGATTGGGATTGAAAAATCTCTGGATCAAATACCTGAAACCATAACAGAAAAAATGGCTGAAGGTCAAATCAGAGAGAGTGTTCCGTAAAAGGAAAATGAGATCTCTTTAATAAATTATAAAATTAAGTCTTTATAGAGTTATTTAATTTAGTTATAAAAGAATTTAGTTAATACTTTGTGACAGGAAAGATTAGATACTTATATCAAAGTACCAACTTAAGTACTCTCTTAGTACTTGATCAACACTCAAACTCTCGTACATATTTTTTTTAACAGAAGTCATTTATGAGAGTGAACCCTCGAACTAAACTTTCTCCATGTCCAATTCTTGCATAGAATACGTCAAGCAAATCATGTTGCATACTTTGGCTAACCAAGGATCTAATACACATGAATACCTTCAGATTTTTTATTGATAATCAAGAAATTACTTCTATCTCTAATGTTATTCGAATCATAGACATAATGAGTAGAATGTCCACCCCCATTTGTTGAAATTTATGAAGACTTCATCGACTTAAAAAACATATGTTGTATGAAAGTACATGTTGTCTAACACGGAAAATAATATGTTAAGGACTCTTGAATTCTCATGTAGTACAAAAACTACAAAAAAGAAGAAAAAAAATGGAATTAAATCACAACTTTGTACAATATTATTGTATAATATAGAGGAGTGTACATATATGACCGGGTTTGGTCGGCTGTGATAGACGACCAACTCCGAGTCATGTATATTGCATACTAATAAGCAAGACGAGAAAAGAAAATGGAGCAAAATTCATTTGCTTCTAATAGTATTTATCACAAAGAAGCATAGAGATACAAAGCCTGGTGAGATATAGCTTCCCTTTCAATTGTCTCACCATTCTCTTCGACTTATCAAATCTCTTACTCATCATAATTCTTATACTCTATTTCTACGAACCCCACACCCTAGTCTTTAGTTGCATTAACAACTTAATAATTAAACTTAAAAGCAACATTTAATGAAGTTTTATATCCAACTTACTAGGATTCTTTTAGCTGTGTGGGATCCATTTGTACCTTCATAATGCAACCAATTCACGTGCGTCAAACTTCCATTTTCCTTTATGTATTTGAGAAATAAGCAAGAGTTTTTCTTCTCTCTCAATTCTTACTTACTCTTGATATAATACATCATGCCGGTAGATTGATGAATGATACTAGACTACAAGTTGTCTACTATTAATTGGTTTGGTATTAGATTTTTCCCTCTACACCAAAAAACAGAATATCTCCTCTCTCATATTATTCCAACAAATCATCTGAAAATATAGAAGATTGCTTCCCTTTTACTAAAGTTGTTTCTATTGCAAGACATTATCTTCATTATTTCACCTTTCTTTTTCTTGTCAACCCCTTGTTATCCTTATGTTTTTTAACAACCTTTTTGTTCCTTCTTCCAAGGACAATTTCTTCTACCCAAAAGGTCCAAGAGACTTAAATTAAAAAGTTCACCCGAAACATTAATTAACTCATAAACTTTATAGGGAATAAGAGAAACTTATTATATTTATATTCCTTTTCCGGAGGAAAAAAACAAAAAAAAAACAAATGATCTTATATACATAGGTTACGTGAATTGTCGGGATATGATTGGATAAAATATCTATTGCATTTTAGTCTAAATTGTATGATGTATTTGAATTACATAGTTATAAAAACTAATGTATATCCTAGGTACATGGGATATAGATATCCAAAATAACATGTGATATATGTTTTATCCGAAGATCTGGCGTGCTCATTTTAGAAGATTAAACTTGAATGAGCCCAATAAGTTGGCGTAGTGGATGAGGTGGAAGTGTATCGCTGCCTTAGGTTTGAAATTTTTTTGTGGGCACAAGTGATTTTCCAATTATTTATAAAAACTGAAATTATATAAAGTGATTGCTTATTAATTATAGTATCAATTCATCAAGATCTTTGTGTTCAAAGCTCCAAAGTTACATTTTTTTTCATACATACTGTGTTTGTTCGAACACGAAAAAGATAGTCTCAATTTTACCTTCATTACTCCACACTTGAATCCATGTACAGTATCACACTAAAATCTTGCAACTTTGTAGCAAGCAGTTGCCTAAACTCAACAAAAGTGAGCTCAATCAATAATGAAAAATATTCAAATATACTATTTTGATGATAGAAAAATTAGAGAGCTCTAAATTCATAGAAAGGAAGTTTTATTATCATCCAAATCCAATCATGTTCTACTGTCATGTTAAAGAATGACAAGGAAAGATAATCATACCTTATCTTAAAACATTAAATTCAAAAGATAAGATCTCTATTATCATATAAATCTAAGTGGACCTGTGTTTAAATTACTCAGATAAAGCTATACAAATATGTCCAAATGAGAAAATTTTGGAGTGAGTTTGCAGCCACTCACAAGTTTTGTGAAGACCGTAGAGGGGTCACCCATATGATAGACTATACCATTGACAATGAAAAAAATTGTGCTTTTTAAATGATGTTGACATATTTAAAGAGGAAATTTTCATGTTAGGAGGAAGTGATATTTTATTGTTGCATTTTGTTTGAGTATAGGTTATAATTTAGTGTATGATGTGACTGCATGAGGCACACCACACTTAATAACTAAGTGACCTAGTGCAGGAGGGAAGCCAAAAAGTTTGAAAAGGTAGGACCCTGTATAGAACAATTTATAAATTCTGGTTTCGGATTTTTTATAATTAATTTAGAATTAATTTGATTCATATACTTAGGTGGTTTTGGAATTGTTTCCCTGTTGGAGAAACTCTTAGTTTGTTGTTATAAGGATATCAATTGTAATCTCTATATATTAGTGGCAGAGGGATAAAAGAGATAGCTTAAACAAATGTCCAATAAATAGAAAAGTAGGAAGAATGAAGTCAGTTTTAAAAGTCTTCTGTATCATTATTATCTAATAGAATTACAACACAACTTTATATAATAACTAATAAAAGCCAATTAATTTAGAGAGAGAGCGCAAGGTAGAGCGGAGGGAGGGAGGGGGCCAAGTGACGCATGTGCTTTTTCTTCCCAAATTTTTCATTTTTCATTTTTTTTTTAGTATTAAAAGATATAGTATAAATATTAGCCATATTCAATGGTGAAAACTCACAATTAGTGATGACAACTTTCTCATAAGTGGTGATGCTTACCACTAAACGAGAGAATAAGTTACAATTAAACCTGGATTTTCACCAATTTAGGTGGAATCCACCATTAAATGAAAATTAATAACATTTCTGGTACGGAAAATATAGTTAGTGTTTCAATGGTAACACCTCATTTTTATACAAACCAATAAAAGATAAACATTTAACAAATTTTATCAATAGTTGTGGTATAGATTTATATTTTTTATATTTGCTCCCGATTAACTATTTATATTACAATTATTGATAAAATTAGCTAGGTGTTTATATACTGGTTGAAGTAACGATGAAGTGTTACCTTTTGAAGAACTCAATTTTTTCCATAAGCAGGAGAGTTAACCTCCAAAATTAAATGAAATCAATATCAATTTATATGTTTGGAAAAAAAATCCTATTAAAACAGAGCATCAAATTAAACTAAATTAAACTGGTTTAATTAGTATTCAATTACAAGTTAAGTTAATTGATTGACTATTCTATTTCATAATATTACTTTTGTATCCAAATTTCATTCATTTAATATACCTTCGGTGTTATTGACAAAGAGAAGTTGTTTGTAGCAACTCAATTATAATCAAAATTAATAGATTTTTTTGTTCGTTTTTTGACTTTATGGTGAGACTACTATGAGAAATTATTTATGCAATTTAAATAAAGCAAATAATTTTTTCTTTATTCAAAACAAAGTATAGTAAATTTCTTTCGAAAATCTATATTTAACTAAAGTTAAATAAAAAAAACGTGTGCTCCCCTACAAGTCAAAATTAAGTCAGCCAACAAATAAGGAGTATTAGAGCAATAATATAAATATTAGATTCATTACCTATCAGCTTAATTTTTTGAATAAATTTTTAGTTGAATATAATTATTCATCGCCATTAAGAATGAGAAAATCAAATGATTCTATTCACATGCTTTCTTGCTTGATCCTAGGAAACCAAGGTAAGAAAAAGAAGTTAAAAGGATTTCAGTTACTCACCGTCATATTAAGTGGCGTTGCTAGGAACTGAGATATAGGGTGTACAATTTAATTATAAAAATCATAAAAACTAAGATAAAAATTAATTATTGATTTTTTATTTGGTTGCCTCTAACAATTTTTCACATAATAAGATAGTAGAAAATCTTGACTTCTCTAAATATGGTAGTGGAGAGTATGATTTATATTACTCAAAGAAGTACGACCCATATTTATTTTTATTTATTGGGCATCAAAATTGCTAGAAGTTTTATAAATGCATTAAAAGTGAAGCCAAATCTTTATATTCACCAATTATTACTTCACACATTTTGGTCATTCAAACAAAAATTTGTAGCCGTGGAGAAAAGTTCTATTAAGCTTGTTATTTTTGTCGCACTTTTGGTTATTGCAACTGGTAATTTTTTAACACTTGCGCGATATTTTTTTGTGAAGTCATTTGTTGTTTGAATATCTTTGAAGGGCAACACAGTTGAGTTGAAAATCCTTCCAAACGGCTCTCATGATCTCGTCTCATGATTCTATCTCTAACATCAAAACTCAATTCATTCATTCCCTTTCTCTTTCCATTTCTTCCAATTTCTCTTCAAATTCCCAAATGGGTCTCCACCATGACCTCCAAAACTCATCCCTTACCCACCGACCCCATAGATCATCTCCGCACATTGATTGGTGGCAAGACATTTTACAAGAACCCACATTACGAGCTCGAATTCGAATTGGTTCGGACATTGAAATCCTGCTCATCCCGTTTAGCTATCTCTCAAGGTCAGCAAATTCACTGTATTGTCTTTAAATCTGGCCTGGAATCAAACAATTATGTTAGAAATAGCTTGATTAACATGTACGCGAAATGTGGGTTCATTGCTGATGCTAAATCAATCTTTGATTCTTGTTTAACGTTGGATACTGTTTCTGGTAATATAATGATTGCTGGGTACACTAAAATTGGTCGACTAAATGATGCCTACCAGGTGTTTGATATAATGCCTGGGAAAGATTGTGTTTCGTACACGACTATGATAATGGGTTTTGTGCAAAATGATTGTTGCATGGAAGCAATTGAGGTTTTTAAGGATATGAGGGATGCTGGTGTAGTCCCGAATGAGGTAACACTAGCGAGTGTAATTTCTGCTTGCTTCCACTTAGGTGGAATTTGGAATTGTCGAATGCTGCATGCGATGGTGATTAAGCTGATGCTTGAAGGACTTGTTCTTATTTCGACAAATTTGGTGCATATGTATTGTGCTTGTTTGAGTTTAGAAGATGCTAAAAATCTGTTTGATAAAATGCCTGATAGGAATATAGTTTCTTGGAATGTGATGTTAAATGGCTTTTCGAAGGCAGGGTTGGTTGATACTGCGAGAGAATTGTTTGAAAGACTTCCTACCAAAGATGTGGTTTCATGGGGTACTATGATTGATTGTTATGTGCAAGCAGAAAAGTTTGATGAAGCTCTTATGATGTATTGTACTATGGTGCGCAATGGGGTGGGACCCAATGATGTTATGATTGTTGGCTTACTTTCTGCTTGTGGAAAATCAATGTCCACAGGTGAACAACTTCATGGTACGATTTTGAAGACCGGTTTTGATTGTTATGACTTTATACAAGCAACAATCATTCATTTCTATGCAGCTTGTGGTAGGATCAATCTTGCTTGTTTGCAGTTTGAAGGTTGCGTTAAGGACCATATCGCATCTTGGAATGCCCTCGTTGCAGGATTCATTCGAAATGGGTTGATTGACCAGGCAAAGCAAATATTTGATGAGATTCCTCAAAGGGATGTTTTTTCTTGGACTGCCATGATTTCGGGTTATACTCAAAGTGAGAAGCCTAATATGGCTTTAGAACTCTTTCATGGAATGGTATCTAATGGGGTCCGGCCTAATGAAATTACTCTGGTGAGTGTTTTTTCTGCAATTGCCTCTTTAGGTGCCATCAAGGAAGGAAAATGGGCCCATGAATATGTGCTTCATAATTCCATTCCTCGTAATGATAATTTAAATGCAGCCATAATTGACATGTACTCAAAATGTGGAAGCATCAATACTGCCTTGGAAATGTTCTATGAAATCCGAGACACTGCATCTACTGTCTCTCCGTGGAATGCGATTATATGTGGGTCGGCTATGCATGGACATGCAAATGTGTCTCTAGAAATTTTTTACGATTTGCAGAAACGTCGTGTAAAACTAAATTCAATCACATTCATAGGAGTCCTGATTGCTTGTTGCCATGCTGGGTTGGTCGAGGAAGGGGAAAGACATTTTAAAAGCATGAAAAATGTATATAATTTAGACCCAACTATAAAGCATTATGGTTGTATGGTAGATCTATTGGGCAGGGCAGGGCGGGTTAAAGAAGCCGAGGAAATGATAAGGAACATGCCCATGAAAGCAGATGTTGTAATATGGGGCACATTGCTGGCAGCATGTCGAACGCATGGGAATGTAGAAATAGGTGAAAGAGCTGCACAGAACTTGGCCAGACTAGAACCATCTCATGGAGCAGGTAGAGTTCTTCTATCGAACATATATGCAGATGTAGGTAGGTGGGAAGATTCATATTTGGTTAGAAAAGATATGCATAGCCAGAAAATGAAGAAATTGACTGGGTGCAGTGGTGTTTTATGATATGGAAACTGAACATTGACCCTCTCTCCTTTCATTTCACCTATTTTTCTCCAAGTTTATTTCCCATCCTTTATGACTTCAATAAATGAAAATTCAGTTAATATTTTATTTACATGAGAATGCATTTTGGCCTACTTTTGTTTTTTGGTTATAATGAACCTTTTTTATTTTTATAGATAATAAAAAAAAATACATACATTGGGAGCGAAAAACAATCCTAAAAACATTAGGGACGGGATAAAACTCCAAACCTTACAAGAAACTATAAATAGAAATTGCCGATATTAAAATGCTTAAGAAAAAATCTTAAGCTATGAACGAGACCCGGAAGCTCGCAATAACCTGAAAACCTAAATATAAATTAAACTACCTGATAAAGGTTAAAATGAACCAAACTCACTTTGACAAATATATGTTTGGGATTTGTTAGGATTTTTTGAGAAAGTTCATTTCATAAGTGCAATCTCCAATGTGTCATATCGCGAGGCTGAAAGTTGACAACATTCTTCCCAACAAGAAGCACGTGGCTCAAGACTTTACATCACATTTCTCAAGAAAGATGCGTGGCTCTAGACTTGACAACACTCTTCCAAGGAGAGCAAGTCAATGAAGCTGCAGCCGGTCACCAGAAAAATTTTGCCAATTTTTTTTTTTGTTTTTGGAAAAACTGAAAAAATCTCAAACTCATAAGGACAAAGATGAAATCTCCAAAAGGATAGGAGAGAAAATAAGATGAGTTTAGAGGAGAGAATGAAGGACAATATCACTAATTAGTCGGAAAGTCACCGGAGGGTCACCAAAGGTAAACATTCTCGAATTAGAGGAAGGTAGATAAAATACTACCTCTCATGCTCCGATCAACACCGAGAAGGAAAACTTGATCCGATGAGAATACGACTTTTTAAGCTCCGGCCAACACCGAGAAAAAAGGCTTGATCCGACAAGCATACCACCTTTCAAGCTCCGGCCAATACCGAAAAAGAAAACTTGTTCCGACGAGAAAAGCAATTTCCTCCGGCCAAAATTTCCACCTAGAGAGAAGGAAGAGATTATTTTTTGAGAGAGAGAGTCCTATGAGTTGTATTAATTCTTTTCGGCCTACTTAAAGTTGAGGCCCTTCGGCCTGGACAGCATACTGCATACATTTGGGACTTCAGCAATTCATGGTTTGAGAATAAAGGTCATACTTTACATAAATCGAACCATATCTGTACAATATTTCCCACTCTTGATGGAAAATTTCTCCGATTCAGAACCTTCACTACAAAAAGAAGATTATTGCTGCACAAACACCTACATCAAAATTAGTGAAATGTGTATATATTACAAATCATTTTCCATTATCAGCTCTGCAGCTGCACCCATGGCTCCAATGCCACCAGTCCCAAGCAAAGTTAAAGCAAGCTCATCCTCATTCCACTGCCTCAGCCCCTTACTCAGTCTCTTCAACACATCAACATCCACCTCCGGCACCCAAGTTGGTGTGCAGCCTACCATCAGGCTCACAAACCCCGATACATAAGCACGCCATGTGGCCCAATTACAACCAAGTGATATCTTCCCATCGAGTGCACTTGCAAGAAATTCCATGTGGGTCCCGAGGATTTTTGGTCGTCGCTTCGATGCTGATGATGAGGAGTCAACCCCCCAGGCAAAAGCTCCACAAAGCACCGCAAAGTATGCGAGAGCATATCCCCCAAGCATTCCAACCATGCCATCTGACCCTTCTTCCTGCTCGGATCTATGAACAGAGATAAACCATGAAGGCAATGTTTCTTTTATGAAGGACTGAACTAAAACTAAGCCACCAGATAACCAAACTAAAGATGCCCCAAGAGAAGCTGCTAGTTTGACCCGTGTCATTGCGGCAGCAAGTGAAACCTGACAATATTTCATCCCAGTCTTGGTAGTTCTCAATTTCTTCAATCTTTTCGTTGGAAGCCCATTAGACGCTATTTGCCTCACCGAATGCATCAACAGAGAAACAATTTCTTCTGCCATTAGTGCAATATCTCTAATGGATCTATAAACGCGTAAGTAGAGAATTCCTGGTGCAACAGGAGAAATCCCACCACAGAAATGGGATCCAAATCCATGGCCAAGAAGGGCTCCAACACCACCATTACTTGATGTAGGAGTAGCATTGAGGCCTAGTGTAGCACCAAAGCAGCTTTTGAGAAGTTGTACCACTGCATCACTGTTGTGGAGAAAGACGGTGCGAGATGCAGAAAAGACAAGGAAGTCACTCCAACGTTTAGCCTTTTGGGTCCAAAGGGAAGCCACAATCGGCATGCAAGGCCACGGGCAATCTGCAGCAAGAAACTCCAAAGCTGGACCAGCCAAATTAAGAAAACGTTCTGATCCTCTGTCAATTTTATAGGTTAAAGTGAGGCTAACAAAGGCAGCCAAAGGGAGTGGTAGAGTAGCAGGAGAGCTCCCCCCTGAAAAATTGAAGTGTAAGTCATAATATAGAAGAACTATATTGATAATATAAGAATAACAACGTCCAGGGAATCATTTTATGTTATATTAAATTTATAGCGGCTGTAGAGCATTCAAGGGACAAAATCTGATTGTCATGGCTACCAAACAAAATAGGTGAGATATATAAAATATTGGTTAATTCTATTTATTTGTATTAGAAGACAATGAAAACCATTTTTCTCCTTGGCGTCTTTGGCATTTATATGGCGCAAATCCTATATTGTCCTTCTGTGGAGATTCATACTCAATATAACTGAAAGCACTAAAAAATGTGAAGGTAATGAGAAAAAACCTGCAGAAAGGCTGGGCACATCAACCCCGGTTACAGCTAGAATTTTCTTGATTTGTTCCTCAACATTGGATAGATTTGCAGAAGGGCTGGGCCAATCCGTTCCGTTCATATTAACAGGTTTCCAAACACCTCGAGTAACTTCAGCAGAGAAGTAGCTCACAATGGTCGCCAAACACGCAGGAAGAAAATCAGCTAAATCTTTGAGCCCTGAAACAATGAGGTTATATGTACGTTGTGAGGGCCAGTAGTCTCATATCCAGTCCAAATTTTCTTGGCTGATTAATCAACCATGCATATTTGACCAAGTTTTATATGAACGTGAACTAATTCTTCAGAATTATATTCCACAAACTCAGCCAATGAATCGTTTTTGGTTGTTCTAGAGTTCCTTAGCAAAGTACATTACACTAGTCTAACAAAGTTTAAGATCTCGTGTTGGATAAACTTTAAGGTGAGTGTTATCATTCCAAACTCCCATACATACTTCTCATTAAAACCAATTGATGAGGTTCATATGTTTCTTGTATAAGGATCAAACAACTAACACTGAATCAGACAAGATCACTGAACTAACCTGTAGCCAATTCACGAGGAGAAAGTCTTCCATGGGCACAAGCTGTTACTGCAGCATCGACCACAAAAGGAACGACTTCCAGGATATCCCAGGCAGGTAATTCTGGTCTAAGTGAGGAATCTTCATTTCCAGTTCCTGAAGAACTACTACTTCCAGAAGTAACAGAAATTAGAGGTTGGATTCCTTTATTGATCTTTCTGAAGAGCATGTTGAGAAGCCCATCCACAATCTGATGAACAGGGGTTCCATGAACAAGACCACAGAGCGTTGAAGCTATACACGCTTGATGTTGCCTGTACCAAACTTTCAATTTTGGAAACGTGTCCATAAATATGGGCTGCGGAGATGATGAGCTTGCCACTGTAGAGAGTCTCCTTTTATGTCGATTTTTCAGGACCTTTCCGTTAGATACTAAGTGGGAGTTTCGTACCAAAAGGAGGTACTCGGGGGTTAACTGGGACCCGACGGTTGGTATATCTCCAACTCCATATTCAAGCGGTGGGCGATTAAATCTCCATAGTTTTAAAAGAACTGTAAATGCATTTGAAAATACAGCATGGGCAGAGATTTCTTCTCCTGTTGTGAGAGTCCATGAGACATTTGGAACGCAAGAGCCAAAAACCTCACAGATTGGCATCAATGAACATGCAAGATGTGGAACCTGGAATAAAGAGTAGCATACAACATTAGAGATTGCATTAATGTCCCACTCGTTAAACAGCCCAGTTCTTTCAGTAAACTCAACTTACATAATGAAGGACTATTCAATAAATTTGCTAATTCCTTTCAAGTCCAGCCTTATTTTTCTTTTAGTATTTCAAATTATTGATTTCATGGCCAAGAATATGTTAACCCAACCAAACAAAGACTCATCCTAAGCAAGCCTTAACTTTTGTTAATTCTAAAATATCATGTATAATATGCATAAATATTCTTTTGGCCAAAACAGCTTCAATGTTTTGTACCATTAAAAAAGGAAAAAAAAAAGAGCTAACATATCCTCTTATTCTGCCATGCTTCAAATACCGGATTGCCCATTTTAGCAGGAAATATTTGTGTTTTCTGATGAACAATAAAGCAAGATGGCTTAAAAGCTTCTAAAGAAAATTTCACAAATACAATTGAAAAATGGCAGCTACAGAACTCTGCGTAAATTGAGAAACCCTATCCCTCTCTAGTGTAACTAGAAGAGAACCCTTGATATTTTGCAAGCTTGAAATGTATGATGGACAGTTTACATGATTTAAAGATCTTTGGCGAGAGAAAGAGAGGACAGGGCCTAATGTTTGATCTATGTCTGAGCCGAAACAGTGGGAATGCGAGATAGCAAAAGATTCATCGGCATGCACATCAACAAATTTACCAACAAACAAAACCTCTAGTGATCTCTTCATTTATGCACATCTACATGCGTGTATCCAGTGTTTTACTTGAAATGACATTTTAAACGCCAATTTCCAAGGAGTTATAGCACTACTATTTATGCCGATTTACACACTTACTGAAATGCTAGTTTATCCACCAATTGCCAAGGAAAGTTACCAACTTATGCCAATTGTAAAAGTGTGCATCTATTTTCTACTTAGTGGAAAACGGCATCTAGTCAAACCATTGGCAGTATAAATTCTTATCTGTGTTCTGAGATAAATTGGTGTAGCTTAAATCGTACCATGCCATGAAGTGAGAAGATTTGAACACAGTCAACAGGTGATATCCCTACAATGAGTACATTCAGCATTGGAGCATAAGCTATTAAATGCCTGTTGCCCTCAGGACAGTCCTTAGGAGCTGGAGGTGACAATAATCTAGTAATAAATTGAACGGTGTATTCCTGCATGAAATGAAGACCTTCAAAAATTAAAATTTTGGCCGAGTAAAAACCCTCCAAGAACTTGTTCGGGAGAGCAGTACAAGAAGGGAAAGGAATATTAGGAAAAAAAAATTTCAGTTCCGATGAATAGTTCCTCATAGCATTCAAAAGATTAGGAATATGTATATATGAGTAGTTTCTATCTAATTACCTGAATATTCCAACCCCGAATCAATGATGCCCCGCAAAGAATAGTAGCAGCAGCTATCCTCTCATCATTTGATCCTTTCACCGCAGTCTCAAATACTTTCTCGAGCTCAGCTAAGCTTCCAACAAATGCATGAGCTTAAATTCAGTTGCTTTACCTTCGGAAATTTACAAAAAGATTTTCCGATATACCTGGCTTCAGGAAAGGAGTAACTGAAGACCAGGCCATAGCTAAGTATATTAATCTAAGAGTCAATACCCATCCACATTGTACTACATGCTTCATTTTTTAATTTTTTTTTTTTTTATTTATTTATTTAATTTTTTGTATATTTGAGCCAATGTCAATATATGGAATGAATCTAAACTGAAATAGCTGAAGAAATCTCAATATCCTTTTAACTTATTAGGGATAAATGTACAACTTCTACCATGAGTACTCGTTGATATTCTCTTTACCATACATAAATTAGACTTCCTATTTGATGAGCCCCAGTTAAGCATATATAACATAGATATCATCCTTGTCAAGGAATATATCTTCCTAATATTTCCAGCAAATTTGTTATAACCGACATTTCCGAAAAAATAAAATTTGAAGAGATAACCAAGGAAAATACAAAGTTTCCAAACCGAATATTAGTTGATGGGTCCTTGTAATGGCACTTGCGTGAGCAAGATCAATGAGAATGACACAAAGGGTAAATGTAAAATAGACTTGTTGAAACAAAAACAAACATCTGACCAGAATGGAAAAGATGTTGAATTTCCAATTAACCCAAAAGCTTAAGCTGTTAGGTAATGGGCCAAATATGTATATCTAACACTCCCCCTCATGCGAAAGCCGGAAATTTTCTTCAGCTTGAA
>JAYMTB010000613.1:0-13392 GCA_036897585.1 Francoa sonchifolia
ACATCTAAAATATATCATCGAACAAATAAATTAAAGTGCCGTGAATTTTAATAGACGTAACACTAAAATATATCATCCGGCTCTAGTTTCTTATTATATAATTAATCATGTTAAGTAATATTAAATTATATAATTAATCATATTTAATAATATATATTAATTCTACTACGATTTTTTTCCTTTTGAATCTATCATTTATTATTTATATTTTCTCATAAATTTTTCTTTTCTTCCTTGATCTCTTGTTTCATAAACCGTTACTCTTCTCTATTTTCTTTTTATTTGGATTGGTAGTAGCACCGGAAGAATTGGTTCAACAATATTAGAGCCGCAAATGCAACTTTGCAATGGTGAAGATAAAGTGAAAAACTTGGTTTTGAGCTCGCTCGAGTCCAATCTCATTTTAGCAAATCTAACTTAAGTTCATTACTTTCAGGCTCCTCGGAACCAAGCCAAATTCAAGTAGTTGATATTTCAACCTAAACGAGCCCAAGCCACTCAAAGCTTTGGTTTGGCTCGACTAGTTTCCAGCCTAACCCACTACTTCCCACTGGTCGAGAGGTGCACCTAACGTACCTACCCACTCATCAATCACGGTGCCCTCCAATAGAAATGTGACGTATTAAAACAAGTATTGTTTTTCAAGAATGCTATATATAGTGTATTCTAGTTAGACCACTAAGACAAGAAATACTATCTTACTCGAAGCATTCAAGAATAAATCTCAAAAATAGATACACGGAAAGACAAGATCTAAACATTATGAAAAGGGGGCCATTAAACAAACAGCTTCAATTGAGGAAACAAGACAGGCATAAAAATTTGATACAAACTGCTACAACAATTTCTAGCATTTCGCAGGCTCCAACTTAATTGTTACTACATGTCTATGTTTGGGTGAAGTAAACAAAACTGGGAGCAATTCGTTTTCTTTTTTTGAAAAAAAAAAATTAATTAAAATGAATGAGAAAGTACAATTTCTCTTCACTGGGTGAACAAAACTTCTGTTTTTTTAAAAAACCATCAATGTGCAGCTTTAAGACTTGCGAGGCCTTCCTCTCTTTCCAGTTTTACCTTGAGAAGCAGTTGGTTTTTTATTTGCAGCGCCACGGCCACTGCTTTTACCCCCTTCTGCATTTTTTTTGGAACCCTTACCTCCTCGACCTCCACCAGACGCTTTCCTACCACGTTGCCTCTTCTGTTTCGTCTCTCCGGTGAGTTCTTCATCACTGTTGTCACTATCATCATTGTATTCCTCCTCATCTTCAGACTCTGATAAATCCTTTGACTTCCTCTTATTGGAGTTATCAATCTTTTTTGTAGTTACCTTAGAAGATGTTTTGCTCTTGGGTTCCTCACTCCCTGAAGCAGAGAATAGTAAAAAATGATTCATTAGTAAAACACACTTATTTGAGGGCAATCAAATGAATCCCAATTAATCAAAAATATTCAATGTCCTCAACCAGAATCAACTGACAACTAAAGTTGCAATTTTTGACATAAACATACCTTCAGTGGAAGCGATCCCATCGTGAATATCAAGCTGTTAAGAAGAACATGACATGTTAGAGATTACACATTATATTAGCCAAAAGAAAGGACGAGGTAAGCAATTAGAAACAGGACCTTAGCAAAAAGCAACAGGTAATATGAAGAAAAGCTAGCAAACTATGTCAATCCGATCATATTTGGTAAAAAGATCTTGCGTCAATTACATTACACATGAAAGATAATCATGGTACCGATGAAAATCAGATAAAGTTATTCTTAATTTGGTGCTTCCTGCAACCTCACCAAGTGAGTTTACAAATATTATACCCCTTTTAATCCCTCACTCTATAAGCAAAATCCTCACTAAGTTTTTGAGTCTCTAAAGATCATAAATAATTAGCATCTAGACAGTTCTCAAGTCTCAAAGTTTACTAAAACCATGGATTCAGATGCAAAAAGTAACACTTCTTTCATGGGCTAAAATGCTGTAAGACTAAACCCAGGTGAGCATAACCTCGGACTATAAAATTTTTAAATTCAGAAAGCATTTGACTCAGTACAGGAATATATCTGTGTAGTTTTTTAGAGACTAACCTGATCAAGTAGCTCACTGACATTTGTTCTGTCAACTATAACCATTGAATGGCCCATGCCGCATGCAACACTGCAGGGGTAAAAGAACAGCTCATTCATCCCATAAGCACAATTAAAGCATGGCCTTTTGACCGTGTGCAAAAGTTAACAGCATTTTTAAAAATAAATACCTACCTGATGACATGCATGCTTTCAAGAAGCTCAACCTTTTTTGGTACAGCAGAAGACCTAAGAGCAGAAATGACCACACATGTAAAAAATTAAGGGACGAACCTTTGATTTAAAAGAGCTGCTATACTAAGAAAAGAAAGCACATACTTTTGTCCATTAGGGCCATATCCCAGTTCTCCATACTGAGCATGGCCCCAGCTAATGCAGGAGGTATCAGCACCAACAAAATGGTGCATACTACCTGAATCCATGCAACGAATGTTCCAGCCACTGTAAGAAACAGATGAAAAAATTTCCAGATAACTCTGCTGCGAATTTAATTAGACTGCAAATTTAGAGTTCACTTTATTTCTAGACAAGAACGTTGAAACTTGAAGGGTAAGCCTTGGAAAAAAAACAAAAGGTCAACTAAAAAAGCTGGAGATGAGCATAGTTTACTTTGACAGCTATTTTCAACTAATATAAGCTGATTGGGTTTGAGCCCACTTTCTGACTATCAGAGAAGCATTGATACCTTGTTCAGATCAACTTATAGTTTGACCAAAACTTCCAGAATATTTCTGACTTAACGTGTAGAAGTGTTTATTAGGGTAAGAGGAAAAAATTATGACATGGAGTGCTGAAATCTGACCACAAATAGAGGAAGGCAAGAATGCTTTTAGAACTGAATGGTATATAAAATCCAAAGAGTTAAAGGAGAGAGAGTGCTCAAGCATAATGGAGCAAAATGTTGCTTATTCAGAGAAGAACATTGAGAGAAATCATAAAAATGAAGCTAGAAACAAGTGGTCACAAATGTGCTAATACAGCAACAAAAAGCTAGATGGAATTTCACATTAAAGAAACACCACTTCAAATTCAAAATTAAGCATCTTAGAACATGATATACATATTTACCTATCAGGTTAAGCTTTTGGGTCAATCGGTAGTTCAACATGTTATTAGAGTCATTTAACCAAGAGGTCTCGAGTTCGAGCTGGAAATTCTCATTTAGTAAGAACAAGAAAGCGCAAGGTAGGGTGGGTTTGCGCTAGTGTTCACATGTAGAGTCCGTTAAAATTAAGATAGCCTACACGTGAAGGGGAGTGCTAGAGCATGAAATACATATTAGGCCCATACCAATTAGCTCAAAATTTTGGGTCAAATCGATAATTCAACAAAGCACAAACAAACCATTCACAAGGTAACCTCAATGTGTCTTACTGATCTTGCATCTCTGTCCTTGTACACCATAACCAAGAATACCAGCCACACATGAAATGTGTGAACTCAATAACAATTAAGCAAAAACAACTTAAACAGAAGGTTGAGCTGGCGATTGCTTTCTGTAATACAGCAGTTTTCTTTCCTTCTTGTGTTGTACTGATATTTTATTTTTTATTTTTTTTCAGAAATGTTATCCTATAAATGTTGGAGAAATATAATTGCCAAAAGAGGTGACATTTAGTGACAGAAAAAATGTATAAGATTAAATTGAGAAACGTTAAAAAAGAACAATGGAATATGGAAATCGACGAGGGAGAATTCCTTAACCAATCAATAGAAACCGTCAGTACCTATAGAAAGGTAAAAATACAGACATGATTCAATTACATGGAAGTAAAAGTTGAAAATAGAAAAAAGGGTTTCTGAAGAATGCAGGAAATAGAAGTGATCAATAAACTTGAAGGAAATCGCATTTAGTTGGACAAATACAATAGAACTCAATCAAACTTCAAACATTAACAATCTACTTTAAGTACGGCAGAACTGGAAAGTGTCATCCAAGAACTTGCTCTAAAATTCAAACTTGTAGAACGAGACGATATCTACAAATATATTAACAAATCCCCTCACATGAAAGCCAGGATAATTCGTCGACTATAAATGTGAACCTTAGCAAATATTGAGGTTGGCTTTTATAGCTGGCACTAAACACAATGTTTGACAAACTAGGGAGAAATAGAAGTAGTGGAGATCTCAACTCAGGACCTCATGCTCTGATACCATGTCAAACAATCACTTTCACTAAAAGCTCAAACTTGTAGACAACGGAGTTCAAACCTACACTGCTGCAATTTTTCTGCAATTTGTCACGTATTCAGTTTAGTGTGACCTAAATAAGTTAGCAGCCACAAAGTTATGCTTGATTGTCCACGTTTCAAGCCGATATAATTTTTGCCTTAGCTTTTAGAGCAAGTGGTTTTTTGACAATGCTCTCCTACCATGTCTATCATGTCAAAAAACCAATTACTCTAAAATACCAAACTTGTCAAATAGGAGTAATCTGTGTGTTTGTCTATATATATATATATATATATATGTAATATTAAGAGAGAAAAGATAACAGGAACCTAGAAAGATAATACACAACATGGTCACTCAGATAAGCAAAATCCTACGTAGAAAAAAAACTGACATAAGATTCATCAAGCAAACTAAGTACATTAGATGGCCGGTTATGAGAAATAGTCGGATCAGAAAAAGCATACAGCAATTAGAAATTTCAACAACAAATGCTAAATGTAACGAGCAAAAACATCACCAGGAACAAAAGTAAACATAACAATAGCAAAGATCATAACCTTAAGTCCATAAGAGGTTTAGGATACATCCAGTCATCACCAGTATTCTTTATTTTTCCCCACATATACAGCTGCCCACCACCTGGGAAACAAATTAACTTCAATACCCAAACTGAACATCACTTTGTTAATGAGAAGGAGTGCAATACAGAACATAGAATTGGATCAAACATTCAATAAATCATTAACTTATTGGTTCACCCGACTTTTTTCTTGCAGATAGCTTGATTTCAATCATCATATATATTATATATACATACGCACATGCACACGCACAAACTCACACACACACACGCACACACACATACACACACATATTTGTGATTGTGAAAGAGTGTATGTGTGTGTGTGTGAGTGAGAGAGAGAGAGAGAGAGAGAGAGAGAGAGAGAGAGAATTCCAATAATCAGAATAAATAAAAGGTGTAGAGAACACGGATAATTATATCTCAACCATATGATATACTTTAGACTTCGAGTTTAATGTTTTCAATCATCCCAAATGGCTGAGGAAGAGGTTAGCCCAGGTACAACCACACAAGTATGAGAAAGTTTACTCACGGTAATTGTGGCCTTTTTGGCAGTTAGGTAAAAGAATTATGGAAATAATGGAAGTATGAATATATAGCTGGGAGAAGAAACCACTAGTTTTAAAACAAATTGTTTGAGGTATGGCAACTTCTGGAAGAAAAATGAATTACAAAAGGAAAGAAGAGCCGAATAGTAATTGACATTAGTATCACCAAATTGTGATTCCGACTGTCATGTCACAACTTTTCATCAGCTTGGAGGGCTACACTTGGGTCGACTCAACAGAATATACTTGTGTTGGAGTTGGCATTTAGCTCCAAAGTAACCGTGCCTACAAGATACAACGCAGGTGTAGGTCCAGTTATACAAATCTGACATGCCAAAAAAGTTAGAAGGCAATTATCTATTGTTGACTCAACTATGCAAGACAAATGAAGAATTAATAGTGGTGACACATTAGATAGTAGAATTTCCGTATTAGAGAGCAAGGAAAATCATTGATTATTCATAATTTCTTTTTTTCTTCCCAGCTCTTTATTATCTCTCCTCAGCTGCAAAATGAGGTGCCAATTCATTTCTTTCTACCTCTTTTTTTCCTTTCATCTTATGACGTTTCCCTACTAATTCTCATCAACTTTGACCCTTTTGCTGAAGCACAGGGACTTGACCTTATCCAAGCTATTTTTTGTTCTTTTCTGATCTTTAAGCCTGAAAAAGATTTATGTTGCACTTTTCCTTTTAAGGCTCGTTCTTATCCTCTATCGCGAGAATTTTCTTAGCCAAGGTATAACAGTTACAGAAAGTCATTGTTTTCACTTCTTGGCTCTGATTTGTTTAAGATTTTGTATCAGTTTGTCTATAAACTTAATACACACTTGAATGGCAAGTCCTTGAACGACCGTGTCTAAAATGCTGACTATTTTGATCAGAGTCCCGGAGTCCTATTATTGAGGCACTTTGACATGACAGACATATAGACATTAACAAAACTCAATACACATATATGAGTCTAAGCATGATAACATCCAATCTTTATTTCCATGCTGCCAAATAAATAAAGGTCTTAGATCCACCATTTGCACCCTACAAAACAAACTACAAAGCAGAAAAGAGAGAGAAAGATGATAACAAAAGAATGTAGTAATATATTTGCAATGAGACATTTTATTATAGTTTGGTTAGTACATAAGAGTTTCAGATAAAACTACGCCCAATGGTAAGGTTGCTCCACTGTTACCTAATTTGCAAATTGTAAAAAAGGTTTCTCTACAAGCGAGGTTAAGGCTACATATACCCGATCCTCTACTACCCCACAGCAATCGGAGACTCTCATGCACTGACTTTACAAATGAATAGGAAATTGATACCTGCAGTACATGCAGAATTGACAGAACCAGCTGAAATAATTGCATCACGAGGTAGGATATTATGCTTTGAGAATACATCAACACGACGAGGGGCCCACTCATCCTTCTGCTCTCTATGTCCAAGCCTATATTCATCTCTCAAGAGTTATGTTGATAAATTAGTGTCCAAGGAGTAATGTTCAGACTAATATAATATGAAAGAAAAAAATTAAAATCCAAAGTAATAGAAAGGAGCTTTAAAAGAGCAATCACCAACCTTCCATAACCGCCAAAGCCCCACCTACAATATTTTTCATCAAAAATACAAAATTTAATCGTCAATATACCACATAATAGGAAATAAAAATTGAAACTACATAATACCTATAGAAATCAACTTAAGGAACTTACGTGTAAACATAGCCGTCTAAATCCACCGCAACTGGATGCCCAAAAGATAATAATGAATATATAAAACAATGTCTTTAAGGGAAACAGAGAGCAATTAACTACCAACCTGTATGGTTTGCTCCACATGCAACTTTGACAATAGTTGTCCCAGCAAGAGAAGCTATTGCTTTAGGACGTGGTTGGGCTTCATAAGCAAGTCTGACAGAGCTATCTTTAGTATTGTACTGCACTCACATCCCATATTATGTTATGTTAATATTCATACAAAAAAGTTAATGTTATTTTAATTGTCTTAACACATAAACATGCACGCATGAGACATTTTCTTAGGTTTAACTTGGTATGCTACTTTATATTGAAGGAAATGCAAATTGCAACCCTTGTTAAATAAGCTGCCGCAGTTTTACTTTACCCCATATGAGTACTGGGTCAGACCATTCAGATTGAGTATTTGTTTATATTATTCATGAACCATTACCATTTGTTTAATAACAAAGCATATTGCAATCCTATGCCACAGAGATGCATATATAAGCGTATTGATTCTCTCATTTCTAGGGTCAGATTTGCCCTTTTCTATGCATAATAAGTTTGCAAAGAATCGTATCTTATTTAAGTTAGCATGTGTCATATACGCCTATGAAGGTAATACAAAAGAGTGTTCAGAAATACGACAAAAATAAGGGTGTTAAGATGTGACATGTGTAAAAGAAAAGAATTTGCACTAATGATCGATATTTTAACAATCTCGTCAACAAAACCCAGGAAAGGCCCAACAAGGAAGCAGAGAAAAAAAATGTAAAGAGTAAGAAGACAAATTCATGGAGAACAAGCAAAGGAAAGAGGAGAAATAACGTTGTGATGGAATGCTGCACACTTCTTTTACCCCTTGCAGGTGCTGGAATATGCTCAGATATTAGAATGTCTTCTCTCAAACTATGATCAATAACTGGGATCCTGGGCTTCCCCATCAACCATAGAATTCTCTCATAAAATATGAGCAAAGAATACGCAGCACTCCATTTATATAGAAGTGCCAAACCATGTCAATGTTGACACATGTCAACATGTTGATTTTTTATAGCAGTCATGTCCACCAAAACCTAGGTGCAATCTACCATTGAGATCTGTGACCATATTTTATAGGAAAAATAAAAGTCAATGACTTCAAGATGCCTTGCATGCAATACATAGTAATTGGTGCTATCAGCTAGTATTTTCTCATTGAACCCACTTAAACTACTTTTAAACTCACATGAGCCCAAGAAGGCATCTATATTTTAAAAAAAAATTACATCAATTCCAAAGCTATAATACACTAACTATACCTGACAGACTGATCAAAATGATGTCAAGTCAGGCACCTACAGACGTAAAGGAGTCAACACCACAGGGATGGAATGAGCTAGTTTAACTCAGGTCCCCCGGGGAGCTAGAATGATTGCACTAACCTTCCAAAGAGGTACGGAAGCTTGAGCATATTTAAAGAAGCTAAGGAGATCCAACCAGAAAAAACCTGGCCAAGATTTATGGAACTCTGGCAGATTTAAAAGTTCAAATATTAATTAATAGGTGAGCACACAAAACTACCCAACTTTTCATTATTGACAATAGCATTACCATGACGTCATCTACTTCAAAGAAAATTGACTGATGGGAAACCATGTCACACAACTAAAATTTGGGTAATCAGTCTGTTAGAGCATGTTTCATACATAGACTTAAGCTTTTAGGTCAAAAGATAATTTAACATAACATCACAACCAGTTAAATCAAAGGTCTCGAGTTCAAGTCTATGAACCCCCAATTAAAAAAGTTAGAGTGGGTCTCCATTAGTGTTTACATGTAGAGCCCATTAAAGTTAAGTCAGCCTAATGACACGTGATAGGAGTGTCTGTATATATATATATATATATTGGACTCATTAGCTATCAGGTTAAACTTTTAGGTCAAGAAATAATTCAACGCATTCATCAAATACGTCACAAGAGCCACATGTCCAAATAACTTGCAAAATAAAATGTCAAAATAACTTTCCTTTACCTCATTGTCAGTTCCATGTCCGAGTTGGCCATACTGTGGAAGACCAGCAGTTCTAGAAATCAAGAAATAGCTTGCAAATCAGCAAGTGAATTTAATAAAAACGAAATACGAAACCAATTATGTAATAATCAGCAAAAAAATAAATAAATCTAAAACAAATCAACAAACCATACAATATAGAAGCTCCTTCAACAGAGGATAACCAGACAGTGAAGTCAGCCCCACACGAAGAATACTTTACTGTAGACACAAGACAGCGAACAGGGGAAGGTTCAATCTCTGCAGAAGATAAAGCACTGATGTTGTCAAGAAGTGTTAGACGGACAAAGAACCACACCCATGAAAATATAGAAAACAACAATTCAATTATATGTATTTAGTGGCCTTCTATAGCATGGACTGAAAAATGACATGCAATAGATAACATTCTTTAGCTACAATTTCAAGACACAACACCAAAATTAAGTTGCAAAACAAAGACACATTTATAATATACACCCAGAGGGCAGAGAAGAGAGAAATTAATGCTCCGGGAAAATAGTACCAACATCAACACAAAAGCAGTGTTTTTCCATCCAATCAGCAGGGGAAAACTTAATTGCTAGCGGACAATGATATGATCCTTATCAAGTAACCCTAAATTTTTGAATCTGGAAGCAATGGCATTCAGTTAAAAGTAAGCAGCCTTCGAAAGAGAATTGATCACAATATGTACATTGCAAATTCTTGTACCATAGACACAATTTTTGAGCTGTCTCAAATGAAAAAATTAAGTTGTTTCTCACCCAGAAAATATCTCTATATACTTTCCCGTGTATTGAAAAGGAAATCAACAGCCTTTTGTACTTCTTCCAACCAAACTAACAAAAAACTATTCAAGAAAGCATGCTTCAAAATAGCAGTTTTAACACCTATATGCATCTCTATAATCAGAAATGATATCCTCTACAATCTGAAATTTCATGAAATTGAACTTCAAAACTGAACATACCATTTTTTGTTGATCCTGACCCAAGCTGTCCATGTTTATTCCAGCCAAAGGACAGGGATTGTCCATCTTCAGTAATAACCACAGTATGGTTCCTCCCTGCTCCAGCACTAACGACTTTATACCTTCAAGACAAACTTCCAAAAAGCTCAGACCATAGAATAGTATAAAGGAAAATTCACTGGCCTTGGATTTCTTTGACCCTACAAGGTCTTGATCCAGAATTGAAAAGTCACATCACACATGAAACTTCCCAGAATACCTTGCTTTATTGCAGCCAGAACTCTCCTAATTTATATCAGATGGTGAAGTGAAGTTTCTAAGGCTCAAAATTCGTATTGCCCAAGGATGTACATGCCAAAAGGCATTCGCTTGAGCGAAGTAAGGCAGACATTTCTAGTTTTACTTTCTACACATTATCAGTCGCATGTAACTTCTAATGACCTAAAATAACAAGCAAAGCAATATTCACACAACTCCGTACTTCATGATTAGGTACTAACTGAGTATGATAATATTTACTAAATCAGCATAAATAAAAAATAATGGAACTCTGATTCTAAATTGAATTATATATAAGCATACTGTGAATGTCTTTCGATGGGAAAATAAAAACATGATGCTGATTGTTAAGGATTTCTTTTACTACCAAATGAAATACAATTTTCTAGGATTCAAAATGCTTTACACAATCTCAAAGCTATTGTATTATAATATTATAGGTTGTGGATTGAAGCTAATGCATCTTTTGAATAATTTCAATATTAAAAATAGATAGTTAATCAATACTCTTAAAAACGGATAGTTAATACTCAAACCAGTGGAATTTTTATCGCATTTCTAACACTCCAAAAGAGAGGTGTGTGCAACTGCTCTGCTATGCAGATTATGACGCAATGTAGACAGCCAATGAAAAAGTCTAATTGTAGTTTCAGTATCAAAGAGGTTATTATTACTCCATAATAAATTACAGTGATGGCCCAAAATAAATAACACAAAACTAAAAAGCTGGTCCCAAAAATTTAGTGTTCAGTAGATGCTTACTGGTATAATTGGAGCTCTCTCACCAATTTACCATTGACTAATAGTTGGAGCTACCAAGACTTTAATGTCTTTCATAGAGTATAGAATTAAAGAAGGGAAAAAAATAGTTTCTGTATGAGAGAGAATACAGAAGGGAAAAAATAGGAGCTATCAAGGATTAAGTATAACTTATAAGCACGAAAGGTATAAGGTTTCTTAGCTGGGTTTATGGCTTAATTTAGAAGCTCCACTTCATCAATTCTTGCTCTTGAATAGTTTCGGTTCTTTCTTTCTTCTTTTTCTTTTAAAAAAAAAAAATCTTGATGCAATTGGTTTGCAATGTCATTCAAGTACATCTTAAGACTGTAAAGCCCTATAACTCTACCACATAGAACACAACCAAAAATTAGCCGAATACCTATTGACTTAGCCACCAAATTTGTTAGCAGGCCACATTTTGTAAGAGGTTCTATTGAAGGTTTGCTACACATGCTATCCTTGTACTACATGGTAAATCATAATGTCTTTTTAATCCAACAAATAGAACTTAGGGTGTGGTGCAGTGTTAGCTTGTAAACATGACTGGTCTCAAGGATGTATAAAAACAATATGAAAGCCTCTCAATTATTTAAATAGAAATTAAGGAACTACAGTGATTCTACTGGGAAACAAAAGCAACATACTTAGCAAGTTCAGACACCACTGTAGGCCTATCTCGCTGAATGGTATCACCATGTCCCAATTGCCCCTTCTGCACGTGCCAGCTGAATAAGTTAATAAGAATTATACAAACACATAAACATACCACTAATGTAAACAGTATTCATAGAAAAAGCCCTAATCATGCCTCATTACGTCCCCATGTATAGCAACGCCCTTCAACATCCAATGCCACACAATGACAAGATGCTACATCAACAAAAAGAATACACAAATCAGTATCAAGTACTAAACCGCCTAGAAACAACAACTCACAAGTTGTCTGATGCGGAGGACCAAATGAATTTGTCAAATATAGGGCAACAAAACTTACACCATCCGGCAGCCACAAACCGAATGTCTACCCCAAGAAAAGGACGGAGACGAGTAGGAGAAACCAGGTTTCCTTCAAAAAATCCTTTGCGGCGACCAATGGAATCCCAGCACGTTGAGCCACAAAACAAAAGCTCTCCGCCATTCACCGCCTTCTCGTCTTCAGCCTTATTATCCGATTGAACTGTAGACATTTTCAATCAACTGCGACGAAACGGCAGCAAAAAACACGCCGAAAGGTTCAAAATACAACAGATCAGACAGCCGACAATGTATAAACGGCGAATGAGCGGCTCAGATGAGGCTGAAAAAGGCGGGAAACAGAAAGCAACGGCTAGTTGAGGAGAAGAGGCGATGGTGGAGGTAGGATGAAGGAAACCCTAATTCAAAATGGAGTAGAAGAAGAGCAAAGTCTAAAATGGAAGAAAGGGATCGACTGGGTTATAATTAAGGAATTAAAATGTGGAGAGAGGTAATATGGGTTTATCAATTGTTTTTTTGGTTGCTCTTCTTTTAATTTTGGGTTCCTCATGTTTTGTTTTCCCCATCCTTTCATGCGTCTCCCTTTATTTCTTTTTCTTTTTGATAGTCTCATCAAATTAGTAGTGATTGAATCTCAGATTTTATATTAATCGTTTTTTAGATTTTGAATTCAGTTTTCTAGTATAAACTCAATTTCATCAATTAAAAGTTCAGTTTCCTATTTTTTTTTATCTTTCTGTAAATTCAAATTTTAAATTAACAATAAAATGAAGTTTTGCGTGTTACAACTATAATAAATTACATTTTAAATAAAATTTCCTTTCCGTTTAATAATTCATAAAATCAAATTCGACAACTCTAAGCTCCAAGTCAAATCGAAATTCACAAATTTTGAATTCGAGTTGAGTTCAATTAATGCTACCACTCTTAATCATGAGAGCTGCTACTAGATAAATAGGATAAATACTTTTATTTCATTATGTTAATTTCTTTTTTTATTTATAGAAAGAATGTAAAATGGTTTGATCAATTCGATGAAATATGATATGATAAATAATATATTTCATTCTAAATTATATGATATATTTTAAAAAATAAATTATAAAAACTAATTTATATCCTATGTAAATAAAAAATGAAACATACAAAATGAAATGGGATTTATACTTTAGTTATGTTTGATAGCCGGTATAAAATATGATATAGAATATGTAATATA
>JAYMTB010000614.1:0-13390 GCA_036897585.1 Francoa sonchifolia
GAAAAATTAGTTGGTAGAAAATCAAGAAGTACCTGAAAAGAAGATGGCCAAGGCAAGGAAGAAAACCATAATAGTTTCCATGTTTCTAATATTTTGATTGTTGTTGATGAATGCAGGGGAAGCAAAGGAGTAGTATATATATAGGCCTAAATGCAGCCACGTGGCACTTATATATAATTATTTGTTGCTTAGAAAAATAAAATTGTATATTCATTGCTAAAAAAATAATAGCCAAATAATGTTTTAAATTTATATAACAATTTTTTTTTATAAAAAAAAAAAAATAATTTAAGATTTAGAGTTATGTTGTGATTCTATGTTTAATTCATATTCATTGAATTTTAAAATACTAATTTTTTTATAAAGAAGTCTATTAGTTATTTATATATGTCTAAGAATATTACTTTCATTCCAAATTTTGTTTGATCTGATCCATTAATCAATAGTTCAGTTTAATTAATGTACATAATTTATTGAATAAGATCTGTTACTCATATTTATTTAATTTTTGCTTTACAAAATATTTCATGTGTATAATGGTTTTTTTTTAGCACATAGTTTGATTGTCTGTAAAATTCTTTTTTGTTATTATTATTATTATAAATTTTATTGATTTTAGATTACCAACCAATTATTTTTATTAAATAATAATTTGCAATTTTTATAACATAGTCAAACTATATCATGTGTATTATAGATACGGCGCTTCTATCACGGGTTTGAAAACTTCGAATACATTAAATCGTCAAATGACAAAAAATTTAAAATTTTAAACGAAAATAGAAGATATAATATAAATTAGATGCTAAAGAGATATGAAGATTTAGGAAAAAAATATAATAATTTGTCAGTGTACAATAAGATTTTTAGATCTTGTTTGTTTGGACTTTTGAAAAATAATTTATTGATTTGTGACCTCTCAAAAATTAAAAAATATAATAAGTTGTTTGATTTATGAAAATGTATTAAGTTATTTTTGGGTGTTAAAAGTAAAAAAGAAGTCAAAAGTCGAATTTTTTTCTTTCTCATGAGAGAAATAAATAAAAAAAAAGGACATTAAATAAGCAGTTAAATAGAAACAATTATTTCTAATAATGACTTTCAAATTAGAAATGCAAACTAAATTTTTTCCAAGTGTTTCATTTTTTTGCTTTTTGATTTTATATTATATATAGCAAGTATACTTTTTTTTTAAAAACATTTATCCATAAATAACTAAATCCAGTTTTATACATAAAATATTTGGGAAAAACAAAATTCAAACTTAACTTATGACTGAATGATATATAAAAATAATTTTTAAAAGTATTATATCAAATAAATTTATGAAAAAAAAAATCTCATAATAATATATTTTTCAGGAAATTATAAATCAAAAGTTACTTAGTTCTAACTTATATTATAAGATGTTTGTAGAATTCCAACTTCCAAATTTAGGGTACCAAATGGTGCACATTGACTTGATATTGGTGGTCCATGGGTTTTTGTAATGGGCTTTCAATTCTTAGTTTCAATGTATCGTGGTCCATGGGCTTAAACTTGTAGGGCAATAGCCCCTATGCTAGTTTCTTACTTTCTCCCATTTTGAATAGTAAGCGCCAAATTTGAAAGATCTTGACCTGATAAATAAATTAATTTAATTTTTTAGTATTGAGTTAGGAAGAACAAAACACGATACTATATGGTGGTGATGAAATTATCATATATGTTGTGAATGACATAAGAGAAATCTGATACGGAGAAGATTATCATGAACTCTGCACGAGGATTCACAAATCAATAAATGGTATTAAAGCAGTGATTTTAGACCGTTGAAATGAGAAAAACAAGTGATATATCTCGGGAGCCAATGGTAGCTGACGTGTTTTAGAGTGGATGAAATTGTATTATATGTCGTCTCATATTTGATACGAATGAGATTGATTTGTAATTTATAATAGTGAATATTTGTTATAATAAAAAATTTAAAACCTTGAGCATATTGCCGGTGATAAGGCGGAGGAAGGTGAGGATGACATCAAGTCATCATCCCCCTTATGCCCTGGCCGACACACGGGCTACAATGGAAGGGACAAAGGGTTGTTTGTTGACACGGACAAAGTCAATTTCAGTATTTTGAGATACTCGAATGAGAGCATAGTCTCAAATAAGTTACGTGATTAATATATAATATGTATAAATACCAATAAAATAAAAAAATAAAAAAAACTTTAGAAATCTAATGAACATGAAATGAAACACCCCTAAAAACTATGGACAATTCCAAAATATAACACTAAAGCATATACCTAACAAATGGACCCAAATGTTCATGTAATCAAATCAATATGTTTCCCATGCTTTCATATATATTTTTTTGGCTCAAGAATTCGGTGTTCTTCTTGTTTTATGTGAGGACTGGAAAAGCTTCATAAAAATATTAAATATGAAGTAATTAATTAATCTATGGTACCTTTCATTCTTTAAACCAGGATGTGCTAAGTTGGATCAGTCCATAAAGTAATAAATATCTTAAATTGGATATTTTTATGAACAACGTGAGGAAAATACGTTGTTTTAAAAATCAATATTTGGACAAAAAAATACAAATATTATTGATGGTATATTGAAATTGTTGTTGAGTTTTTTACAATGTAGAAATCATAGGAGAGCTAATTGCAAAAAGAAAATAGAAAATGACATAAATGTATTTGTAATTTATGTACTAATTATAAAATTAAAATAAAAATAAAAATAAAAATAAATAAATAGGAGATATATGATTAAGAATCAGGCGTGCATTGAATTTGAAATAGAACCAAAAATGTTGGATATGTTTGGCTCAAAGGGGGTGCTCTCCCATTGGACCTGTCGCTATCGCCGCCTACCGACCCATCTATTTTTATATGCTCTACTCGGGGCCCACACCATCTGCACACGCAAATTGCACGAGAAAAACATACACAAGTCTTCCTCTACAATATATAAGTTGGAATTTTGTTGAAAATGAAATTATCATCATAAACCAAACTGATGTTATAGGAGGATTGGAACAAGTCATAATTACGTACGTATAAAAAAGAAACTTAGTTGTAATAAGTAGGTAATCATATAAACTTTAAAGGAGATACTTATATTCCTTTTGGGCAGATAAAGTTGGACACATAAATCATATAACTATATTACTTTTTTATGCGCAGTGTATATCCACTGTTCACCACCACCACCACTTGCCACTCATCATATCCAGTCAAATAAAAGGTTTCTTAGTTTAATTTTAAGGATCAACCGGACATAACATAAAAAATCACAAAAATATTGCAACTATAGACAATGGATTCAAGATGTCACATTAATTTGAATTGGAACAAATATCCTATCATTAAATGAAAACATAGATAATCAGTTTTGGGAGTCATCATCTCTGTAATTTATTTATCTACACAATAAAACATCCTTTAAACATATTTTTATTGTGCCACGTCAAATTAATTTGGTTTAAATAAAATTTAATTCTTACAAAACTTTTATAAAGGCGAATTCCAATTTGTAATAATGACTTTTTTAATAACTAACATGGCCATCTTTTCCCTACAACGCCTATTGCCCCTTTTATACAAACGCTTACAAAATTTGTATCATTTTTGGATTCCTTGATTTTTGTTCGGCACTTTTGGGATTCCATCCATTTCCTCACTGTCCAAAGGATTTGTACACAAACCGAAAAGTGAGAAGTTGAGTTTTCTTCCATTCCGATTCCTATTCCTATTCCGATTCTGATTCCGATTCCGAGTCCAACAAACGCCTCTGCAATTCTCAGCTTCTCACCCCAGCCACAAACTGCTTGATTCCTATTCTCATTATTCTCTCTCTTTTGAAGGTACTCTTTCCTTGTTGTTATTATCGTATCTTGATTCGTATTGTGCGTTGCTATGTTTTGATGATTTTCATGTGTTGTTCTTGTGATTTCGGAAGTGATTTTGTTGATTTTGGTTACGGTTTTGTGAGGTTTGTGTTTTTTGGTGATTAGAATGAAGAAATTTAACTGAGAGTGGCCAAAGGTTTATGTTATTTGTTTGATATTCAGGCGTGACGGATTGTGATGCTATTGCTTTTTGAACATCAATTCAGTTTGTTATCAGATATGGATGGAATTTGTTATTGTCATTTGGTACTGTAAGGATTAAGAACTGTGAAGCAGTACATGATTGCACTATATTCGATTAGCTTTTGGACCTGGAAATTGAAAATGTCGGCTTCACATATGTACCTATAGTAAGGAGTGTGTAATTTTGTATCTGTTGTTTAGAAGGTTCCAGTAGCGAATCAAAGAGAAATAGATTGACTAGTAAAATATGGTGTTTATAGGACTCTGTGTTTCAATAGACTATTTCTCAAGTGATCATCAAAAAACAATTTGCTTCTGCAAAATATCTTAGAACATAAAAGATTTGTGCATATTAATTTATAGAATGTAATATCCAAAAAGTCTCTAATTCTATAAAATTTTGTTATATTTGTTCTCAAAATTAGGAATAAAGAACACAGGAGTTCTGCAAATTCTATTTTTAGCTTGTTCAATATTCATTGTTAATTGCTAGCTTGTGCCTTTTCTTCTTGTTCTCTTAAGTATTTGAAACACTGGATTCTAAAAAAAACATTCTGGCTTTGAGCTCAGGAGTGTTTCTTGGTTTCTTTTATGGTGTTGCTTAAGTGTGTAAATTATGTCGCCTTTATGGATATTCATTTAAAATGTTCTAAAATTTTTTGGTTCTTCTCCCAACAAAGTGAGTACGGTTATTTTGCAAATTCATTTTGATACTCCTGTACTTCTTTATCTTTGCTACAATAACAAGGTTCTATTCTGCATTGATAGATCAAATAATTAAACAAACAGTTATTTTACACAGTTCTCTTGTAGGAACTTGTAACCTTTCAGGCATTATGCATGTCTGGCCCGGTGGGCATTATTGATAATGTTCAAGGAGCCGTTTCTTGTGCAGAGAGAACAAAATCTCTTGATGCCATTTCCATTAATAATAAAGCCTGCATATCAACATTTACCAATGGTGAAGCTCGTGTATATTCTGAAACTGCTGGGTTTAGAGTTGGGAAGCTCGTATTTTCAAATGGAGAATGTTATTCTGGGTCGTTGCTTGGCAACATACCTGAAGGTTCAGGGAAGTATATTTGGACAGATGGTTGCATATATGAAGGTGAGTGGAGACGGGGGATTAAGCACGGAAACGGAAAAATTTCTTGGCGTTCTGGAGCTGTATATGAGGGTGAATTCTCAGGTGGTTATATGCATGGTACAGGAACATACATCAGCTCTAACGGTTTCACCTATAAAGGACGGTGGCGCTTGAATCTTAAACATGGATTGGGATATCAAGTGTACGCTAATGGAGATGCCTTTGAAGGCTCTTGGATGCAGGGGACACCAGAAGGGCCTGGTAAGTATACCTGGGTTAATGGGAATGTCTATCTAGGAAGCATGAGAGGAGGTAAAATGTCAGGGAAAGGAACTCTTACTTTGATAAATGGGGACTCATTTGAAGGCAGCTGGTTAAACGGCATGATGCACGGATTTGGCGTGTATACATGGAGTGATGCTAGCTGCTATGTTGGAACTTGGACACGAGGTTTGAAGGATGGAAAAGGATCATTTTATCCAGAAGGAAGCCGGCTTCCAGCTGTGGAAGAACTTTACCTTAATGCAATGAGAAAACGAGGGCTGCTTCCAGACTTAAGAAAGCAGAACCATGCACATATCCATCATGCTTCTTCAGTCGATATGGGAACTTTTAAGGTAGGTAGGAAGCAGGGTTTTCGTCATGGTTTATATGACAAGCTCTCCAAGGGGTCCAAGGGGAACTTGTTAAATTTAGAACAATCTCGTACTGGAAATGTTTCTCTGGAAAGGCGTTGGAGTCTCGAGGTATCTATTGAAAAAATGATGGGACATGATTCGTCATTGGGTTTAGCTGAATCTCTATTAGAAGGTGGAGAAAAGGAGACTTACACAAACTTTCCAATCTTGGAACGTGAATATATGCAAGGAGTTTTAATCAGCGAGCTTGTTTTGAATAATAGTTTTTCATCATTGTCAAGAAGAGCAAAAAGGCGGAAAAAGAAACTTGTGAAAGAGATTAATAGGCCCGGTGAAACTATCATAAAAGGTCACCGTAGTTATGACCTAATGCTCAGTTTGCAGCTTGGAATCAGGTAGGGTTGCGTTTTTTACTCTTATTATGCTCCTTAATCTTGTTGCTTGCTTATATACATCTCACTGTGACATATCTTTCCCTTTTAAGTTGTATATATTTAAGTTTTTAATTTGCCAACATTTCCACTACAAAGTTATGCACTCTCTTCTTCTACTAAAATTGTACATAAGTGTTGATATATAGCTTAGAGTTAGTACATATATTAAATGTTATTCATGCACAAAAAAATTACCGAGAAATAGTAAGAAACTTGCTGACTGTATGAGAATGATCAAAGAATCTCCTTATACTTCTCTTGGCAACACAGGAATTGACATCATATGTGTGTTTCTGAACTCTTGCCAACTATTCTTACATATTTGGTTTGATTTTCATGAGTAATGCCATAGAAAATAGTCTTTGTGTTGTAGAAATGTGAGTATCATCTTAGTTATCATCTCATTCTCCGTCACCTTGATTTACAAGACCTAATACTAAATGTTCATTAAAATGGTCAGATACATAGTGGGGAAAATAACTCCGATACATAGGCGGGAAGTTTGGACATCAGATTTTGGTCGCCAGGCTAGCTTTTGGATGAATTTTCCTAAAGAAGGTTCGCAGTTGACACCAACCCATCAGTCAGAAGATTTTAAGTGGAAAGACTATTGCCCTATGCTTTTCAGGTTGGTGATTAGCTTTCATTTTGTAGACTTGAGTTTGATTATGTTACAATTTTATTGCTTTCATGATCTCTTCAAGTTTATGTGGAGTTCATACATGTGAACCAAGAGAACATGGAATTTAATCTTGTTTGTAGCTTAATGAGTGGAGCACACTGCTCAAGGATAATTGAGTATGTTGCGCAATAAAGACTACTTCCCTTTATAACATCAAACATTTCCATTTGTTCATGGTAGACAAATAATTTGATCCATTTTGTATACGCTGTACTTGATTTAAAGTAATATCCATCAAGTGACTCGGTGTATCTTTGATATTTCAAATGACAGTGAAAATCGTAATTACAACATAAGCAAAGACAGTTATGATCCAACCACTATTTGTCATCTATATTTATCTCTATTATTCAAGTCATAGAAATCTCTTGATTTCGTTGCTTTATATTTCATTCCTTTTTGCCTCTTGCTTTTCAAACTTCATTTTCCATCTCGGAATCTTGTGCTACTTTTCTTTATATTGATATGCATGCCTCCTTGCTATTCGTTCTAGGAATTTAAGGGAGATGTTCAAGATTGATGCAGCGGACTACATGATGTCCATTTGCGGAAATGATGCGCTCAGGGAACTTTCTTCTCCGGGGAAAAGTGGTAGTGTTTTCTTCCTGTCCCAAGACGATCGTTTCATGATAAAGACACTCCGAAAATCTGAAGTACAGGTTTGCAATCTATATTTGGGTTTGCTGCTTTTAGATTTGCTTTGGAAATGTAGAAATTACTGGGAGTAAGTACTGCGTGAAGAGATTTTTTAACTTTCTGATTTTAGTTTTGCTCTTTTACTAAAACTCTTTACTCATGTTCTTTACTCATGTCATACATAATCAATTTCTTTAGTCAGAAATAGTTACCAAGGCTTTAGGAATATGACAATTTGTGGAATATAATCCCAACCTTTTGGTTTATAAGGCACTACTTCAGGAATCTGTTCTGTCAAACAGATTACGATTAATTTGTATCTGGACCATAATACAGTACATATAATTCAAATTATTTTTATAACTATTAATTTTGCTATTTTGAAGTTCTTGTGACCCAAGTCTAATATGTAGGTTCTTCTGCAAATGCTTCCAGACTATCATCATCATGTGAGGTCATATGAAAACACACTCATAACAAAGTTTTTCGGTCTTCACAGGATAAAACCTTCAAGTGGTCAAAAGTTAAGTACCATAATTGTACCATTTTCGTTTAACTGCTTTCAGTCAAGTGAATTCCTTCTCCACACAATCTAATCTTTTTAAATTTATTCATGATTTGCAGTTTCGCTTTGTAGTGATGGGAAATATGTTCTGCACAGAATTAAGGATCCATCGGAGATTTGATTTGAAAGGTTCCTCCCTTGGTCGTTCTGCAGATAAGGTTGAAATCGATGAGAACACGACACTTAAAGATTTGGATCTAAATTACTACTTTTATCTGGAAACTTCTTGGCAAGAGGCTCTATTAAAGTAAGGATGCTTTCTTTGGGTTAAGTTCCTGTCATATTGTAACTGTATCATTTTTATATATATAATGGTATCATATATGCACTCTAAGGGGATCATGATGCAATTGGTCTTTCTTGTCTATTATGGTATTTGTGTTGGTGATAGTGATAGTGATAGTGTCTGGGGAAATAGTGTCTACTTTTTTTTAAAACAATTTTCCCTATCAGTTAGATTGATATTTTCTCAAATTTTCCTTATTAAACTTTGTCAAAAGATATTACTTTAAGACCGTGCTTGCCAAATAAAATAAATCCCATGTTTTATCCGTGTATTTCAGTTGCCTAACTTTCAGAAGCAAGTTATGGTGGAAACAGAAAATGGTCTGGAAAATAATGATTATGACAATACCCTAAGTTGGATTGGCAAATAATAAGTGAAGATGATGAAGTTCACTATGACACCATAACATTTTGCTACTCATTATCAACGATGTTAACTTTGTATGTCAGAAGATGAACTGTTTTCTTTATTTGAATCGGGTGTTAAATTGAAACTAAATTTTAGAATTGCTAAGTTAATAAACAATCCAGTTTTACCTGGTGTTCATTCACACAAATTTATTACACATATCTGTGCAAATGAAGTACTATGTTCATAGAACTTAAGAGACAGCATATCTGTGTATATGAAGTACTAAGTTCCAGAGTTAGACCTACAGCTCCTTCTTTGAAAAAAAGACATATTTGTTTTAAGTTAGAAAGGAATTGGAAAAATATAATGGTCTATAATGGGAGGTCTACTCTTCTTGATTGCCATTTACCACTCAATCCAAGGCTCAGAAATATATTATTTTGGAACTTGTGTTACACGTCAATATGAATGTGTCTGCTTTAGGCCAGCGTATAAAATATGTAGTCCTTTTTTCATACATACAATTGTTTCCTATTTTACTTTACCTGTCACCTTTCTGCAGGCAGATTGAGATTGATAGTAAATTTCTAGAAGCACAGCACATTATGGACTACAGCCTGTTGCTGGGAGTGCATTATCGAGCACCCCAACACCTGAGGTCACACAGGTCCTATAAGGGGAGTGTAACAGCAGATGGATTAGGAATTCTGGCGGAGGAAGGTAGCCATCATATTCAGTCTTCTGCTCAATTCATACTAGCCTATGCGTTTCTTTTCTTTCCTTTTCTTTTAGAAGATCTAACTGTTTGTGTCTATCATAAACTTCTGTGACTGAATCCACCATATTTTGATAATGTTCCATTGGCAGACACATTAGAGGATGAAGTCCCTCAAGGTCTTGTTTTAATCCCCCGAGGGACAGATGATAATAGTGTTGTGGTGGGTCCTCACATCAGGGGTAGCCGATTGCGAGCGTCATCTGCTGGTGATGAGGAAGTGGATCTCCTTCTTCCTGGCACTGAAAGGTATGATATCTTGATGCCTTAAGATAGTTCCAATGTATATTACGACAACACCATTGTCTGCCAAAAACTGCTTAAAAGCTTCCCTTCAAAAATGCTTTACTGATCGTTGATGTGAACTAGATCCATTATATCCTTAATAGATATAAAGGTACAAACATTTGCTTGAGAAATCAAGCATGTCTCTTATTACTAGAGGATTAACTCTGAACTTTTATTTCATATTATGACCAAAAGAAAGAAGGCAGTCTTGTACACCAATTTAATGTTTTTTATTCTTGTTTTTTACTTTTGGCTTTCTTCGTAACTTTGAATCAGGCTACAAATCCAGCTTGGCGTGAACATGCCTGCAAGGGCAGAGAAGATTCCAGGGAAGCAGGAAACACAGACGTTTCATGAGGCATACGATGTAGTTCTATACCTGGGTATCATTGATATATTACAAGATTACAACATGAGTAAGAAAATCGAACATGCATACAAGTCTCTTCAATTTGATTCCTTGTCCATCTCTGTAGTGGACCCTACATTCTACTCCACTCGATTCTTGGAATTCATCCAGAAAGTTTTCCCGGGAAATAAGGTTATAGGTTGATAAAATTTTGGTGTTGGTTCTATGTTTATATACGCCTCTTAAGGGATGCAAGTTCAAAAACACCGATATATAATCCCACTAGTGACCATGATGAATTCTTGTACAAATGGGATGGGAATAAGTATCATCTGGAGTTGTAAGGAATTGTGATTTAGATGAGTAAGTAAGCTCTTTCAAGCGCCTTCTTAAGTTGATAACAAAGTCTTATATTGTTCCCATTTGTTCAGTTTTGTTACTGTTCCCGAACATTTTGTTCGTGTTGTTTTCTTCCTTCTTGAGTCTTTCTTTGTTCCATGTTTAAAAAATTAAATCCCATAAAGTGACCAGACAACATGCAGGGGGTTGAGGAATTTATTTGGTTAACGGCCTTTTAACCAAAGCCTTGCTTTGTTCGGGTTTTTGCTAATTTAGGGGCAGTTAAAATGCCTAGAAAAGAACCCCAATGTATCCTTTTATTTTCCAACAAGTACAAAAACTCTCTAAAGTGGTGATATTCCATGGCTCAGTTTAGCACTGCATTGGATATTCTGTTTCGCTTATAATACCTGCGAGTTGATTATTAAAAAATTTACTTTCATTTTAAATTTAAAAAACATAGCTTCATATTTTCATATTCAGATTTAAATCACAGGATTGCAATCCTAGCTAACCACAAGCGTTGTAAAGACCATTGTTGGAAGATGTTGCATATATATTGTGTTTTCAAAAGTAGATAAAATATTGCTCAATCTTAAGAACATACGATGGTACAATATTTTGCAACATTTTCCCCTTCTACTTTCTCAAATCCAAACAGGCCTGAGTAGTGTAAATGGTTTTTTTGGATGTATCAGAAATTGTATAATCTTGTTCATTAATTGATTCACAAAAAGTTTCAAAATTCAAACATTGCTCATCAGCTCTCCCTTAACTAATGAACTAGATGCCGTGTATCGTGTCTATAACGATACTCGCTATGAAACAACATCTTGCTTTGTTAACATTAAACAAAATGTGCACGGTTTTATAACAAGTCTAAAGTACAAATGCTGCAATGCAGCCACTACTTCATATAAGTCACTGTAATATGCTTTATATCGGACCTGTCTCTGTTTGACTCTCACGGCCACATGCATCTCTAGATGACATGCATTTTGATAGACTTGACATGGATCGAGAAGCCACACATTGCGAACATGAAGACCTCTTTCACTATTTCAGGGCAATAAAGAGGCAACTTGAAAATTCGAGAGGAACAAAAACATACAAGAAAATATATAAAACGGCAAAATGTGTTTCATAGAATAAGCTACAGATGAAAAACTAATGTGGTTAAAGCAGAAAGTTCTACAGGCTCACTACTCAGATAATTTCCGATTCAACCAACAGACTGGTCGAAACAGCTGTGCTTCAAATGTTCTTTGTAGAATGTATACAATGCATCTGTACCACAACTGATATTTGCTTGACGACTTGATAAAGATGCACTTACTAGGATGAGGGATGCCCGGGAAATTATTGTCACATGTTAGGAGGTGGTGGAGGCAGACGCATGCCCTGGCCCGGCATCTGTTGGCCTGGAAATCCTTGAGGTGGGGGCATTGATGGAGGCCTTCCCATTTGAGTACCAGGAGTGAAGTTTGCCATGTTGCCACTCCCTATAAGCGGTGGGGGAGGGACAGGTGGAGCTCCACCAGGAGGCATAGGCCTTGGGCCATTATTCATTGGGGGAGGTGGTGGCGGTAACGAACCAGGCATTGGAGGTGGTGGGGCTCTAGGAGGATTTCCAATAGAAGCACCTGGAGGTAGTCCTTGAGAAGGAGGTGGTGGTGGTGGCAGAGCTTGGGGTGGTGGGGGCATAGGCCTTGGTGGGACACCAGGAGCAGGGGGGCCACTGGCTGGAGGGGCAGATGGAGGTTTAAGTGCCTCCGGTGGCTTGATTTTGAAATATAACTGCAACTGTACATTGGCACATCCCAATAAACAGAGTCAGACAAAATTCAAACAAAACAGATAAAGATACGAAAAAAGAAAAAGAAGCATTGTTATCAATACAATGTGCTAAAAAATCTCCTTAAGGACATGAAGACCAGGACTCGCATCACATGCACACAGAAATTTTAGCAAGTATCTAGAAAACTAACCGTGAACATTTTGGAGTCGGGATCCCAATGCGAGAAGAACTTCGGAGTGGATTTGTCGATCTCTGTGCTAGGAACCTGAAATGAGAATACATAGCACAATAAAAAAGGTATCCTCAAAGTTACCAAAACTATTATTAAGGATTTAATAACATCACACTCCTGGTTTGCTAGGGTTACAAAGACAATATGGTGTATTTTGCTACACTATGCTCCCTTGTGATATATCAAGTGTAAAAATATTTGTGTTAGCTTTAACTATTAAACTATTCGAAATACACTCTTCAACTGCATAGAGAAGCAGACACATGTGCATACTAAAAGAGTAGTTGTGGAAGGTGGTCTCAAAGCAAATATGAGAAAACACCATAATCAATCAAAACACAGTAAGAGAAAACATCCTGTCACTCATTGTTGCCCCTTCATAATCAATGAAGTCCCCTTCCAACAAAATCAATGAATGCATGATTAACTATAATCATTAACTGTTAATTTTTTTCTCTTCCGCACACAATAAGTATATTAAGAAAAGGTAAAAAAACCCTTTTTAACTTCATTTTAACAATGACATTGGAGTGTTGAAGATATTTATGCAGTTTATAGTTCATTATAAGATTCAAGTTTCTTTCTCTCTCTTACCTCTCTTTCTATTTCTCTTCTCTCTCTTTCTCTCTTTCTTCTCTTTTCAATTTCTAAATAATTTTTTTTAAAAAGTTCATCCCTTTAGGTACTTTACACCTCACATATCAAAGATGAGCATAATGCAACAAAGAAACATACCACAAGGTATGCCTTTGTAACCCTAGCAAACTACAGGAGATTAAAGCGTAATAACCATATAATTAACTAACCTTGAAAGAAATGATCTCATATGGGTCTGCCGCAAAT
>JAYMTB010000615.1:0-13389 GCA_036897585.1 Francoa sonchifolia
CTTCTGTATCTTTTCAAGTCCCGCATTTTCTAGGCAAGAAAATTAAAGGTTTTACTGTATGCTTCATATCTACAATTACATCTGATGTTCAGCGATGATTCTTGTGTTACATTAAGTAACCTGAGCAAGGTGCTTGGGTGGACTGAAAAGGCAGTAACAGCACTTTTTTACACCCCTGGTGAAGATCAAATGAGCTTGAGCCATTTTCCACTTCGCCAGTTTGACAATCAGATTGATTCCGGTGATGAGTTGAAGGTGGAAGTAAAGATTTTTGATTATAGATTGAGGGTTAAAAAGTGTGGAGTACATGTAGTTTTTGAGCAAGATGAAAGGCATACTGTACAGGATAAGGGAAAATCAATCCTTCCTAGCTCTTGCTTGATTGATCCAAGTACATATGAAGCTGGGGAAAATTCTAAAAAGAGAGGTTATGTTCATGATGAAGGACCCAGCCATGGATGGTCAAGTGAGGTCCCTTTGGAAGTCACTCCCTTGGACTTGACACGGATACGAGCTCCCGAGGGCACTCAAGCTTCAACATCGAAATTGCAAATTAAAGGTAAGGGAACATGCAGTCCCCTGTATCATTCTCTCTCACCGAGTTCAAATAGTGATGAATATAATTACTATTCGGAAGAAGATTATCCTCGACTGGAGTCTGAAAATCAACATCCCCTGGAATTAGAATGGCGGTATGTGAAAAGTCTAATGGATTTCACTCCCTTGTCCAATTTTTCTGAGGCGTCAACATCGAATCTGCAAATTAAAGGTAAGGGAACATATTGTTCTGTGTCTCATTATCTCTCACAGAGTTCCGATAGTGATGAATATAAATACTATTCGGAAGAAGATTATTCTCAATTGAAATCCGAAAATCTACTTACCCCGGAATTAGAAAACTGGTTTCTCAAAAGTGAATTGGATATCATATATTTTGAAGAAGATTCAAATATTAGTATACGTGATGATATCAATGTGCACAAGTATGGGAATATGTCTCCAAGTTTAAGAAGGTCGCAATCAACGGGTGATCTTACTGAAAAAACATTTTTTCCCGGAGGATGATGCTCACTAGGGATTTGGAGATCCCTACGCGACTAAGGTATAAGTAAAACTCAGATGGTGCATGAAGACCTGGATGTAATATGCAATGTTCAGAATATTCAGAATCTTTAGAAATGCAAAGCAATCATTGGTACGCTTTCTTAGTCTCTTAGTAACATACGTTTTCTTACGCTCTGTCTCGAACCCTTTTTTATCCGTTGATCATGCTTCTCATTGACATGTTAGAGGCGTTCCATAAATGTTTGCGATTAAGTAAATCATTTAAGAAACTATTTGTTCCCACTTTGTGGCTTGAATGCTAAATTAATGCTTGTAAATAATGGAACATATGGTACCTAATTTATGTGGTAGATTAGCACTATAAGTTTCATTGTCACTAGTTTCAATTTCATGTTCATAAATTCCATTTGGTCCCTTCAAGACATTCCATTGCCATATACTCGATAAATTCATTGATTACATCAATACCTAGAGAATATCTTTAGCAATTATTTTTTGATAGAATGTTTTGCAGATTGAATGTAATGGCTAACCTCCATCTCTCTCTTGCATTTATGACTCATCTATCTAAATTTCTGGTTGTTCTTATTCATCAAATGTTGCACATGGCTCCCTTCTTTACTAACCATCGGGTTCCTTTCAATATTTTCTCTGTCAATCCAGATTCATTTGGTCCATGTTTCAAGCCGACGTAAATCCAGTGTTAAGTATGTGGATGGTGTCTCACTCTACAAGTTTGAGCTTGATATCAAAACTTTCAGGTATTGAATTCTGACTATGTGAACGAACTGACATGTGATTTCGAAATGAAAAGACTATTTTTTTATGTGGAGAGGAAGGGAAGGAAGAGAGAAATGGGTTCCACAACAGTTAGGGAATTGAATGTAGCTACCAAACTTCTATCAATGCAATTTTTGGGTGTTATTATCATAGTGTGTCATGTTGATAACATTCCTCAAGACAGTCTCATCAACTATTAATTCTAACGAACTAATATATGGTGCAAAATACACTTATTTAAAACAGATGTAACTTTTGATTCTGCACTGATCTGTTACGTACCTCGAAATCTAAACATGTCACCAATGAAAAGCCAACATTAACGAAGCGCACATTACTTTGTGTAGGGAATATATGCTTAGATTTAGAGAACAAATTTTAGATATTTACAATTGAATGAAACTTTGGTAACATAATTTCGAGTCTTTTTAATTCTTTTTATGGGTTCAATTGATTAAAGATTACCCATATTCTTCTTTTCATGGTTTTAAGCTGTTCTGCCTTTAATGTCAATTAAAGGTATATAGATATAAAGCTTTGTTTCCTCACTTACATATAAAATCTTTGGCTTAACTGATACAGGAATCGCGTGCACTGAACTCACATTGATAAGACTGCATACATTTGACTATTCTTTAACATTTTACAATACAGTATTCTTGTGCATCATACTGACACCCAAATGCACAATATCTGATCTTCCTGCATAAACATGACTCGATGACATGACACACAGAGCTTGAGTGGCATATGCCGAACTCTTATTTTCCATTAGTTCTAAGCCCAGTAGTTTCAGCAACACGAACTGACTTATAACTCTTACATCCAAGAATTCCACCACTCTTAATCTTCTGTCTCTCTTTCCCATTTCCGAATTCCCCTGTTTTTTCATTTCCTCCCAATTTCTTCTCATCATCATCACAACCCTCTGAAAAATTCTCAGGTGCAGCTGTCACAACGCTCCATTCAATACTCGCTTCGCTCGGTTCATAAACTATTGATTCAGATTCCATCATTGAAAAGGGTAATTGATCATTACCCGAAAGATTATCAATCTCAAACAAATCCGAACTTCCATCACTTTCTATTTCATCATTCATTCCATTACTTGTTGTTGAAGATTTCGGAATTGCATCCCATGTTAACATTGATAATTTTTGTTGTAAATACATTGCTATATCGCCTTTTCTCACTGTTTGTGATCCGAAAACCTCTATCGATTTCCTCTGTTCTTCATCGAGTGAATTGGGTAATGAATTATGAAACCCATTTCTCTGAATTGAGTATGCAAAGTACTCTTCTCTGTTTCTCCCATTTTTCAATTTTTCCGAATTTGCTCTTCGCGGTAAGTCCTCTTTTGCAGGAATTGGTGACCGGATCTTTGCCGGAATCTTATCATGATGATCAATTTGCTTATCTACAACAATAGATTTCTTATCAGAACATGAATGATTACAACTTAATCCATTGAAAAAGCTTTTTCCAGATGCTCTGTTTTCCTTACTCCGCAACAGAGCAGTTTGGCTATTCCAACTTCCTTCCGAATTCAAATTTGGAGTTCCACCAGGCTTAACACTCAATGATTTCTTCATGATTTCAATCTGTTTTTCTTGATTATAACCAATTTTTCTTGCGTAATCATCAACATATGAGGATGGATCATCATCAACATCAACATCAAAGTATTTTTCAGCACCAAATATGCTAATCTCACCCCTTTCAACCTTTCGTCCCGAATACGAAACAATGGCAGATTGAGGGTTTTGAATCGATCTCGAAAGATTCAGAACAAAGTTTTCTTCAGCCTTACTAAGGTACGAAGAAAACGAAGCTTCTCTACCAATATCATTCTTACAAGCCATGGATTGAATTGAATAAAGATTGAGAGCAAAAGGTTGAAACTTTGGTTTATAGGAATTGATTTTCATATGAGAATCACTTCCTATAAATAGGCTTGTTGGAGTAGGAATTTGGGTCCCATTTGTTCGAAAATTGATTGCCAATTTGTCCCATTTTTATTCACATATAATGTCGGTATTTAGTATCAGCTCATGCACATTATGCTAAGTCAGTCCGAAGCTCGAAAAATTTGAACTTTAGGCTTGTAATTCAATCAACATTTCTTGTTGATAAATGGATTCAATATAGTTCATAAAAGGGTTACTAGTAAAAATTTCAAAATCACTTCTTACATACTATTGCAAGAACGAATCAGAATGAGTATTCTGTAATCTACCGGAGAAGGATACTCACATTCCTCAGACTAGGGTTTTGGTTTTCGTGTTTTGTTTACTAACGCGATGTTGAGTTGTTTTCACCAGCAGTCCAGTACTGTTTGACACCGAACAAAATCTTTACCGGGACAAGAGGACCATCTTCATCATCTACTACTTTAGTATTCCACCTCATTTTCTCAACGATTTTCTTTACTTTGAGTAACACTTTCACTTGGTCGCGGATTATGACTGCTCCTTCTGGCCGTAGGATTCGATCCATCTCCAAAAGAATGTCTTCTGCGCTACACCTGCATTGCATTCATATCAAACTATGCATTGCTATAATGGGTAGTTTTTGTTTTGATTAAGATTGTAAGAAAAGACTTACTTATCCTTGTACAAGCTAAAAACGTTGTTTGCGTGAATAAGGTCGTATGTCCTAGGATATGTCGAGAAGGCTTCACACCTAGTAAAATATATAGCAAGGTTATGAATTAAAGTTTATGTGTTAAACACAACCAGTACCCGAGTCCAGATAGGGGACTTACCAATCATGATATATGCCGATCAACCCACGTTCGTATATAGCACCTAGAGTATCTTTCTCAGCTATTATCGGGATAACATTCATGACCCACAATTTTGGAGATTCAATTGCTGCAGCAAAACTTCCTAGACCAGCATTCATATCCATGATGTTGCGATACCTTCCAGAGTCGAGGATTTTATTGACCATCTTATATGCATTCACGTTCTTCTTCCACGACTTACTGTCTTCCTGATATGTCTCAACACTTACTCCAGCTATGGATCCACTGGCTATTCTCGAAGGTACCTCATTGAGTCTCTCGGGAAATGGTTTCGATGTTCCACCAACTCCTTCGTCTTGAGCAGTAGTCCCAGCATAAGGAGTTATACAAGCCTCCATTTTCTTGTACCTATAAACAAAAGACTGATCTTTGAAAACCAGGTTCTAAAACATGTATTCAAAAACAGAAATATTACCACACGTCATCTGCATATGCAGATTCACACGTAGTAGGGCGAGAATCTTGCTGACGACAGTCATCATTATTTGTTCTTTTTTTCCAAATGGCAATTTCGCCCTTCTCGTGGATTTTTTCCCAGCAAAGAAACTTTGCTGTCTCTTCGATCTTTCTTTGTTCTTCCTCTAGCTCCTCTTTTGGACGTTCCCATGCTTGATAGTTAGTTCTCCAATTGATCGGAGGACCCGAAAGCACCCAGTAGCCACCAGATCTGAGAACTCGATCAACTTCCATCATGTACATTCCATCTATAGAAATAATTCCCATCACGTAATAATTCATAATCAAACGAAGACAAAAGCTTGAAAATAAACTGTAAATGGTTATGCTCACCATTAGCAAACCAAGGAATCAAACAACGAGAACAGTGAGCCATGTCAAAGGCTCTTGACGGATATGGTAGCTTTATAGTTCCAAGAACGCCAATAACTGCTGGCACGCCTCGTTCCAACGAGAATTGAACTTGTGCTTCGTGAGAATCTCGTGGTGCAAATGACATGGCTATGACGTTTTTTTTCAACAAGTATGCACCCCAACTTGCAACCTGATCGAATCCATCGACATCCCATAAATCAACGAAAAAACATAGAGAAATTCACATTCATATAAAATTTTGCTTACCCCACATCCAGTATCTAATGCAGTTCTAACAATTCCATTATCTAAAGGGATCACTGCTGCAAGTTCGTTAATATATGCATCAGCCCCGTGAGGAAACTGAGTACCTCCACCAGGGAACCGAAACACATTGCCCTCATATTGAATCCAATTCTGAACAGCCTTCTCGACTGTCAAACTCTTATAAGGTGCATTTGCATAAGGAACATAGTCACGACTCTTGGGCCACGGAAATGGATTCACATACCCTTTTGGTGCAGGTATAAGGCAATGCAGTTTCTCTTCCACAGGAGGACAATGTCGCTCTCTATAGTTCATATTTTCTCTAGGAAATGTCATTGCTCGCATTTGGTCCTGACATGGCGTGTAGTCTCTGTAACGATCTTCACATGGCTCAAACTCCTGTATTTCCGTTCCTGAATCTTCACTTGTTTCAGCCTCTTCGCTGTGATGAGTCTCGTAGTTCAAATTCGAAAGGATACTGCAATCTGTTTGCTTTGTGATCTCCACAGCTATACTGTCTCCTTTACCAAATCCACTCCGCTGCCATGCACCCAAAATATAGAAGAAACAACATAACCCAACTGCAACAAATATCGACAGTGAACTCCTCCCTCTATTGTCACCCAAATTCCCTTTTGTCGCCATCAGACACCTGAAAGTGAAAATTGCAACATGAACCTAACTAAACATAAAGTCATTGCCTAGTGTATAGGATGCGAATACAGCGAAAGCATCGGGTTATCATCATGTCATCAAATTTTTTTCACGAAGCTTCAGATTGAATAAGACCATACCCAAATCACCCTGCTCGAGTCAATGACCGGGGAACAGAAAACTATTCAATATACCGATTGAAGAACAAACAATATGTAAGTGTGTTAGCATTGCATATTCCTGAAAACATCAAATGTAAATTTAAAAGACAAGAGAACCCAATTTCGGGTTTTCACTTTTTTCATCATATTGCAACTTTCTATACACAAAACAACCTTAAAAAAACTAAGACAATCATTGACAAGCCAAAAAACCTTAAAACATAACAAGATTCAACAAATAAACATTAAACACCATTTCCTCATACAAATCACAAACAAATAATTTTTTTTGCATCTTTATAATACAATCATTATTCAAACAAAACATCATTAAACAATCATCAACAATCTAATAAACATTAAAAGATGAACACCCTTACAAATTCCAGAAGCAAATCGAAGATGGGTCTTGTCTCTCTAGCCTCGATTACATCAAAAAATTTAACATTATGAATCTGAAAAAATGAGAGTGTTGTTAGTGGGTTTGTCGGATTCAATAATAAAACAACAAATGTAATATAGCCAAGTATTTGAAGGTCTTAACTGTAACCCGACATTTCAGATCCGAGTCGGTTGGGCGTGGTCAAGAAAAAAAGGTGCTTTTTTTATGCTCTGATTTCCATTTTTTGCAAAAATAAAAATTCCATTTTTCATGGGTCACTTTCCTTGTTTGCCGAAGAACGCATTCGGGTTTTACTTTTGACCCATGAACGGATTCGAGTTTAGTTTTGCCTCCAATTTGCTTCTCTTTCGACTCCCAAAACTCAAACCGAACCAGATTTGCAGGATTGAATCAAACCGATGTCTAGATGTGCAGGATTGAATCAAAAGGTGATATCTTTCGTTAAAAGAAGGTGTTTTTGGAGGTTAGATTTCTACTGAACTTAGTTCTTCTACTGATAATCTGGCCTATTTTGGTGAGATTTGTTAATTGTATGAATTTACTTCTGGGTTTAAATAGGTTTCTGATTTTTTTGTCAAATATGGTCTCTTTTAGTCCTTGAGAATGGTTTGAAGTTGAAGCTCTTAAATTTGGTTGATGGGTATTGAGATTGTTATTTAGATTAGGGTTTAGGAATGGGTTCTGTTTTACTTCCTAAACATGTAGCTGCTGTTGTAAAGTATCAAAAGAATCCATTGAAGGCGTTAGAAATGTTCAATTCAGTGAAAACTGAAGATGGGTTTAAGCATACATTATCAACTTATAAGTGTATGATTGAAAAGCTTGGAATTTGTGGTGAGTTTGAGGCTATGGATCAGTTGATATCGGAGATGAGGATGAATATTGATAATCGGTTATTGGAAGGAGTTTATATTAGTGTTATGAGAAATTATGGAAGGAAAAGGAAGATTCAAGAAGCGGTTAATGTGTTTGAGAGAATGGATTTTTATGAATGTGAACCGTCTGTTCAATCTTATAATGCAATCATGAATGTACTTGTTGAGTATGGGTATTTTAATCAAGCCCATAAAGTGTATATGAGAATGAGAGACAAAGGGATTGTTCCTGATGTGTATACGTTTACAATAAGGATAAAGTCGTTTTGTAGGACACGTAGGCCTCATGCTGCTCTTAGGCTTCTTAATAACATGCCTTCACAAGGGTGTGAGTTTAATGCAGTTTCATATTGTACGGTGATAGGAGGATTTTATGAAGAGAATTACCGAGATGAGGCGTATGAGTTGTTTGAGGAGATGCTCAGATTAGATGCATGTCCCAATGTTACCACGTTTAATAAGCTTATGCATACTCTTTGTAAGAACGGGGATGTCCTAGAAAGTGAAAAATTTCTGAACAAGGTTCTGAAGAGGGGATTGTCTCCAAATTTGTTTACGATCAACATATTCATTCAAGGTCTTTGTAGGAAATGTGCACTTCCCGAGGCTGTCAGATTGTTGGGAAGTATGACGATGGAAGGACTAATTCCTGATGTTGTCACATATAACACGTTAATTTGTGGTTTGTGCAAAAATTTTAAGGTTGTTGAAGCTGAGGGCTATTTGCAAAAAATGGTCAATGAAAGATGCGAACCTGATGGATTTACGTATAATACTATTATTGATGGGTACTGCAAACTGGGTATGATTCAAAATGCCGATAAGATTCTTAAAGGTGCAACTTTTAAGGGGTTTGTGCCTGATGAGTTTACGTACTGCTCCCTAATTGATGGATTATGCAAGGATGGAGATATAGATCGTGCCATAGCTGTATTTAATGAGGCTTTACGAAAAGGATTAAAACCTAATATTGTTCTATGCAACACTCTAGTAAAGGGGCTGTCACAACAGGGGCATATTTTGCAAGCGTTGCAGCTGATGAATGAAATGTCAGCAAATGGTTGCAGCCCCGATATATGGACTTATAATATACTTATTAATGGGTTGTGCAAGATGGGTTATGTATCTTATGCTGACAATCTCGTGAATGATGCTATTGCAAATGGCCACGTTCCCGACATTTTTACCTTCAATACTTTGATTGATGGTTACTGTAAGCAGTTGAAGATGGAGAATGCTATAGAAATGGTAGATAGAATGTGGAATCATGGTGTCACTCCCGATGTTATTACGTATAATTCTGTGTTGAATGGCCTCTGCAAAACTGCAAAGTCTGAGGATGTGATGGAAACCTTCAAAGAAATGATAGAAAAGGGCTGTATTCCTAATATAATTACGTATAATATATTAATAGAAAGCCTGTGCAAAGCTCGCAAAGTGAATGAAGCACTGAACGTGATCGAGGAACTGAAAAACAAGGGTCTAACTCCTGACGTCATTAGCATTGGGACGTTAATCAATGGGTTTTGCGCAAATGGAGATCTGGATGAAGCCTACCAGTTGTTTAGAAGAATGGAAGAACGATATACAGTATCTCATACGACAGCAACATACAATATCATGATCAACGCGTTTTCTGAAAAGCTTAATATCAGTATGGCAGAAAAGATTTTCCATGAGATGGGTGATCGTGGAAATTCCCCAGACAGTTACACTTACCGTGTCATGATAGATGGATTTTGCAAAACTGAGAATGTTGATTCGGGATATAATTATCTCATGGACATGATTGAGAATGGTTTCATTCCGTCACTGGAAACATTTGGACGGTTGATAAATTGTCTGTGTGTGAAGCATAGGGTCCATGAGGCTGTTGGCATTATACATCTCATGGTAAGCAAGGGTGTTGTTCCTGAGGTCGTCAACACAATTTTTGAGTCCGATAAAAAGGAGGTAGCAGCACCTAAGATTGTTGTAGAAGACATGTTGAAGAAGAATCATATAACTTATTATGCATATGAAATTTTATACGATGGAATTAGAGATAAAAAGCTTGTAAAGAAAGAACTTCGAAGAAGTTATTCTCTTGATAAGAGAAAAAAGGCTTCCAATGTTGACAAATCAAAAACTTGAATGACATTTACGTATTATTTTTGTCACTTTGAGGTACATTCTTTTTCGCTTGACTGTGGTACATTCATTCTGCGCAGAGTTATTGAAGAGACTCGACTAAGTTTGGCTATACATATACATAAGTTTGGCTAATTACAGTTAGTGTGCATCATGTTTATTCGACCTTGATGCTGAGAGGCAAAAAAGCATACTTTGTTACTAGTCCAATCTGCTTTCTAATCCATTTTCTTCAGGAATTCATTAACCTTGGGTTAATTTGGCCATGTGCTGAGGTAGTTGTATCCTAGAGAACGCTCCAACCAGGTTCTTTATCAACCATAGTTCTTTTCATCAAGCTTCTAACATCCAGTACTTCTTCCCATTGCCCTATATCTGCACATATGTTTGATAATGAAACATAAGCTCCGGCATCACTCGGCTCCAACTCGATAACCTTTTTGGCTGCTAGCTTTCCAAGTTCAACATTTCCATGTACTTTACAAGCAGCAAGTAGTGTTGCCCAAATTGTGGCATTAGGTTCAGTAGGCATATTGGTAATAAATCTTTCAGCCTCTTCCAGTCTCCCTGACCGACCAAGAAGATCAACCATACAGGCATAGTGACGGTAACCTGGTACGATTCCATGGTCTTTGGTCATAGAATTGAAGTGAAAATACCCTTCTTCAACCAAACCATTATGACTACAAGCGGACAGAACACCGACAAAAGTAACTGGATCAGGTTTGATATTTTCTTTCCTCATAAGCTCGTAGATTCTTAAAGCATCTGCACCTTTTCCATGTTGAGCATAGCTCATGATCATGGCAGTCCAGCCTATCAAATCAGGCTTCTCAATCTGATCAAATGCTTTGCAACAATCATCAATGCCTCCACATTTTGAGTACATGGTTACAAGTGAACTGCCAACAGAAACATCCGAATCTAAGCCAATTTTTGTAATGTGAGCATGCAATTGAGTACCAAGGCCTGGCCTGTTCAAAATTGCAATGACCCAAAGAATAGATGAGATTGTGAATGCATCAATGGCCAAATCAGCCATCAGCATTTCATGGAACAGCAGCAGTGCCTCTTCAATCATCCCATTTTGTGCGTAGCCTGAAACCAGGGAGGAACATGCAACCTTATCCTTTCGGGGCAGCATCTCAAACACCCTCCTTGCTGTTTCCAGGTTGCCACATTTTGAGTACATAGTCACTAGTGCGCTGCCAACAACTACCTCTCTGGTGATTCCGGAGCGAAAAGCATGACCATGAATTTCCTTCCCTTTTAGTAAGTAATGAATAGCAGAACATGCTGTTAAGATGGCAGATAAGGTTATTGCATCTGGTTCAGTTTCTTCAAACACCATTTCTCTAAACAACTGAACAGCTTGACCTGCATACCCATGTTTTGTAAAACCATTAATCATTGAAGCCCAGGAAACATTGTCTTTGTCAATTATTTGCTCGAAAACTTTGTATGATTCCTCCAAACAATCACACTTCAAGTACATTCTTATAAGCGAACTGCCAACAGAAGCATCAAAGACCAAACCATTTTTAACAGTATAGCAGTGAATCTGTCTTCCCAAACTTAAACATTCTATAACACTCAGCACACTAGAAGTACAGAACAAATCTGGTCTCATACCCTTCTGTAACATTCTCTGAAACAATTCAACTGCCCTTTCAGAATTCTGATTCTGAGCAAAAGTCGAAATCATACCAGCCCAGATACCCATGTGCTTAATATTTTCCAACTCTCCAAACACCAAGTCAGATAAATCAACCGCTCCTACTTTCGAATATGTGTTAATCAAAGCAGCAGATATCACTGGATTGGTACAAAACCCAGCTTTAATCATCCAAGAATGGATTTGCAATGCCTCTCTAAACATACATGATTTAGCACATGCAGTAAGTACACTAGAAACAGTGTAATTGTTTATTTCCTCCATATCATTTCTCAATTCTCTGAAAAATTTGAGGGCAGAAACAGAATCATCATTTAGCACAAAACCTGAAATCATAGCAGTCCAAGAAACTACATTGCGAATAGGCATATGCCAAAATTCTTTCAAAGCATCATCCATATCTCTGCACTTCGAATACAAATCTATTATTGCAGTTCCCACAAACAGATCTTCAGCTCCACATTTAATGACCCACCCTTGAACTGCTTTTCCAATATCTAATTGTCCAAGTGCAGCACAAGCAGTTAAAGTGCTGGATAATGTGAAAGTATTCGGCACTAAAAACTCGAGACACATTTGACGAAAAAGATCCAAAGCAGCCCAATTCTCTCCATTCCTGACTGCTGCAGAGATTATAGAATTCCAGCAAACAACATTTCCGCAACAAACATCTTCAAACACCCTTTTAGCATCAATAAATCTGTTTACTTTCGCAAATAAATCAATCATTCCAGCCCTAACATACCCACTCGAACTAAACCCACTTTTAATTGCCAATGAGTAAACTTGCTTACCCAAAACAGGAGCTTCCAAAGCAGCGCAAGCAGAAAGAACACTCAAATAGGTAATCTCATTCGGCTCAAAATCCAACGAACGCATCCCACAGAAAAATCTCCATGACTCCTCAAACCGCGAACACTGATTGTAACCCGAAATGATAATATTCCAAGAAATATCATTTGGATCAGAAATTGAATCAAACAATTTAACTGCATCCCCCATAGCCCCAGATTCACAATACCCATCTAACAAAGAGTTTGTCAAAATCAAGTCCGATCGTAAGACATTACTTTTCACTAACTGGGTATGTATAATTTTCGTGCTTCCAACATTACACTGCCTCGATTTTACGAAATGATTCAAAACCTTCAACGGGTCAAAAGAAGTGAAATTTTGTTCATGTTTACCGTGATGAACAGATGAACTCTCAATAGCGGCGAGGGAGGACAAGAATTTGCGACTGTAATGTGAGATCTTGGTATGAAAATTCCCAGTAATGAGTGAATACATTTGATTAACATAGTAACCAAAAAATGGGTTTGAAAGAGCGCGGGAAGACGAAGCAGCGCCGGCGCCGACATATAATCTTCAATCCGATGTTGGGCTGCTGGGCTTATCGGCCCAGCCCATTATATAATTCGGCCCAGCCCGAATCCTATTTCTCCACTATTTAAACATTGACCAAATTTTCGACAAAAATATAAGTCTTTAGGTGAGATTCGATCTCAGATTTGTTGAACGAAACTAACTAGTATTCATGATTCGACATTTAATAATTATATTCGTGGGCTCGAAGAAATTGGTTTCATTGGCCTTATCCTTCGTGTTTTATAATTCGAAGTTAATCAATTGTCAAAAATTATTGTGGAATAAGATAACTCATTGAAGAAATTGGTTTCATTGACCTTATCCTTTGTGTTTTATAATTCGAAGTTAATATAATTATTGTGGAACAAGATAACTTACTCTATATAATGTATGGG